>JAJPUD010007746.1:0-28284 GCA_023553655.1 Myrmecobius fasciatus | reverse complement strand
TATATATATATATATATATATATATATATATATATATATAAGATATTCTTTTCAGAGAGGCATGAGAACTTGAGGAAAGGTGTCAAAAATTATTCATTTAAGAGATTGAATAATAAAGCTCTGCTTTGAGGGAACTTAGGGATTCTAAGTAGTAGAAGTGAGTGGGGAGAGCATTTCAGTTATATGAGACAAACTGTGAAAAAACAAGAAAATGAGAAATGGAATATGCAATGTTACAGATGAGGACCAGCAATAAGCCCAGTTTGGCTGTACTATAGAGCACAGGAAGGGTAAAAATAAATATTAATCATGTAAAAGCACATCAGATCAAAATTCTGCCTGTGTGAACTCTGATTTGATTTAGCATGGCATCCTGTTTATTCACTTACATCATCACTTTTATCCTACATTTTTCCCCTCAAAATGATTCTTTATCTCTTTTTTAAAGTTTTATTAATATATTAGTTTTATTAGCATAATTATTTATGTCTATGCTGTGAATCATACAATAATCTTTGTTTTGTACAAAACAGAAAAGTCAAGGAAAACTAACAAGGCTACTCCATCCAAAATATGGCAATATGCCATATACATAGTCCCTCATCTTTATTATAACTGAAAATATTGAGGTTCAAAAGGAGACCCCAAAAGGTTGAGATCACAGACCAGTATCACGAGATACCTCAAAAAAAATTTGCAGGCTTGAGCCCATCTCCTAGTCAAAGGGCAAAATTTATTGTAATTGTAGTGTCAATTGAAGCATGCTAAGTTCTAAAAAGATTTAGAAAAGAACCAGGAGCAAAAAGATGAATTTATAGGAAAAGACAGAGAGATCTAATTCTTCATGTCACTGATATGCTAATTGTATGGCCCAGAGGAAGAACTGAAGAGTAGTCTATTCACTATTGTCTTAGGAACTTGATTATCACTGATCAGCCTATTATCTATCTGACAGTCAACAATGTTTGTAGGACTATCCTAAGGCCAGAAGACTTTAAAATCATTACCAGACAGATTGTTAGGACAATAACACTCTAAGGTCAGGAGACCTCAGGATCATTGCTATATTTCCCCTAGAAGCTATACTCTTTCAAAGGAGGTACATTTTCTCACCTATTCATTGGGGCCAATTATGGCATTCAATTTTGATTTTTTTCTGCTTTTCATCATTAGAATGTAAGCTCCTTGAAGGAACGGATTCTTAATCTTTATATTTGTACCCCACATAGTTCCTTACACATAGTAGTTTCTTAAATTGTTGGTTTATATTATTTACATGATGTGCATTATTATATTCATTGTATGTACTATTCTCCTGATTCTTCTAGTTTTTGTTGTAGCAATTCTTAAAATTCTCCCCATTTCTCTGAATTCCTTATAATTTTCCTTTGGTACAATAATATTAGCTTATATTTTCTAGATATACTTTATTTTATGAATATAGTTCATTTAGTCAATTAATCCTTAGTTAATGTTTCTAATTCTTGGATGTCATAAAATTGCTGCTATGAATAGTTTGTTAGATAGGTCCTTTTTCTGTCTTCAACTTCTCTTTAATTTATATTCTACAGAAGAATTTCTGGTTCTCATAATATTTTCTTTTACTTGTCTCTATTAACTGACACCAATCACTGGCTGGCCCATATTTTGGTGACTCTATCCCTACTTTGCTGTTTAATTTTCAATTCTCTATGAATGGCACTTCTTTTTCTCCTTATTATCTTTACATTTTCTCTTATATCCATGTAGTTTTCAAATACTTTGTTCCATCCTTTTGGGCAACTCCATCAGTCCCATTTCAAAAACGATAACTGTATCTATGCTTTACATATAACATATAAAAAAGCATCAAGGTACATTCTTGGCGAAGTTGTAAACTGATCCACCCATTCGGCAGACCAGTTTAGAATTATGTCCAAATTGTGCATCCCTTTGATCTGACAATGTCATCACTCTGTCTATATCACAACAAGTTCATAAAAAAGGTAAAAGAACCAACATGTACAAAAATATGTAAAGCAGCATTTTTTGGTGACAAGAATCGAGAATAGATGGAATACCCATAAATAGGGAAATAGCTGAA
This sequence comes from Myrmecobius fasciatus, assembly GCA_023553655.1. Taxonomy (NCBI): domain Eukaryota; kingdom Metazoa; phylum Chordata; class Mammalia; order Dasyuromorphia; family Myrmecobiidae; genus Myrmecobius; species Myrmecobius fasciatus. The sequence continues at coordinate 26,201 of JAJPUD010007746.1, read as the reverse complement.
CAAATTGTGATGTGTGATTATAATGGAATATTATTGTGCCATTAGAAATAATGAGCAGGTAGATTTCAGAAAAACCTGGAAAGATTTGTATGAACTGATGCTTAGTGAAGTAAGCAGAACCAGGAGAATATTATATATAATAACAGTAATGGTGTCCACTGAACAACATCAGATTGCTTGCCATCTTAGGAAGGATGGAGGGGGAAAAATTTGGAACGCAATTTTTTCTTTTTTTTCTTTTTTTTTTAATTAAAGCTTTTTATTTGTATAACATATGTATGGGTAGTTCCTCAGCATTGATCTTTACAAAGTTTTCCATTACAAATTTTACCCCCAGTCCCCTCCCCTCCCCTAGATGGCAGGAAGTCCACTACATGTTAATAATGTTGAAATACTTGACAAGTTGTGCAAGAAAAATCCTATCTACAAGAAAAAAAAAAGAAAATCAGAGAAAGGCAACACAATGCAAGCAAACCTCAATAGAGATCATGAAAATGTTATGTTGTGGTCCATATTTCATATCCCTCTATCTGGGTGTATATGGTTTTCTTCAGTGAACAATTGGAACTGGTTTGAGACAATTCTTTGTTGCAGAGAGCCACGTCCATCAGAATTGATCATCATGTAATATTGTTGTTGCTGTGTATAATGATCTCCTGGTTCTGCTCATTTCACCAGCATCAGTTCATGCAAGTCTCTCCAGGCCTCTCTGAAATCGTCCTGCTGGTCATTTCTTACAGAGCAGTAATATTCCATAACATTCATATACAATAATTTATTCAGCCACTGTCCAATTGATGGGCATCCATTCAGTTTCCAGTTTCTAGCCACTACAAAAAGGGCTGCCACAAACATCCTTGCACAGGTGGGTCCCTTTCCCTCCTCTAAGATCTCTTTGGGATATAGGCCCAATAGAAACACTGCTGGGTCAAATGGTATGCACAGTTTGATAACTTTTTGAGCGTAGCTCCAAATTACTCTCCAGAATGGTTGGATGCGTTCACAGTTCCACCAACAATGTATCATTGTCCCAGTTTTCCCACATCCCCTCCAACATTCATCGTTATCTTTTCTTGTCATTTTAGCCAATTTGACAGGTGTGTAGTGGTACTTCAGATTTGTCTTAATTTGCATTTCTCTGATCAATAGTGATTTGGAGCAACTTTTCATATGACTAGTGATGGTTTTAATTTCATCATCTGAAAATTGTCTGTTCATATCCCTTGACCACTTATCTATTGAAGAGTGGCTTGCATTCTTATATATATGAGACAATTCTCTATATATTTTAGAAATGAGGCCTTTATCAAAACCATTAAATGTAAAGATGATTTCCCAATTTGATGCTTCCCTCCTAATCTTGTCTGCATTAGTTTTATTTGTACAGAAACTTTTTAACTTAATATAATCAAAATTATCTATCTGATGGAACACAATTTTTTCAAAAAATAAATGTCAAAAATTGTCTTTACATGTAATTGGAAGAAATAAAATACTATTAGAATATAATAAAATAAACAAAGAAGCAAAACCAAAACATTAGGGGATCATTTAATCAACTGACTCTCCAAACCTATCATATGTTCTAATCTAACTCTCCTATTTATTATGAGTTAATAAATTTAAATTTTCCCAGTGGATTTATATTTATCCTTTAAACTAACCCTTTATAAAAATCCCTACTTCTTTGCTTCTTTGAGAGAAATTTCTTTAGTGTCTTCTGATAAAAATCTTTTCATCTATTCATTATCATAACTGATCTCCTAAACACAAATCCCAGTTATAATAGTTCCAATTTTATTTTCTCTATTTCAATAGAGAATATTTTCTCTTCCTTTTGCTATTAACTTTATTATATACTATCTTTACTTGTTATTGAATAACATTTATCCAATGTTTTTTAGTTTTAGTTAACCCTAAAGGACAACTAGGTGGCACATTGGATAAGGAACAAGCCTTGGAGTCAGGAAGACCTGAGTTCAAATATTCCCTCAGATACTTACTAGCTGTGTTAATTTAACCCATCTCATCTGGAACATGAGCAAGAGAGGAAAATGCCAAACCAGTCCTTGAAAAAATCTATCAGAAGTTAAAAAAAAAATAGTGGGACTTATATTTGTCCCTAAGAGTCTATATGTTTAAACCAGAGTATGCTTTTGATTGTTTATTAAAATAGTTATGCATATCAAATAGTTGTATTTTTCTCATAGTGCATTGGTCACATCTTTGTGAGACTTTTTTATGTCTGATTATGAGGCACACTTAGGCTTTTTCCAAAAAAACCCTTCATACCTGCCATCCAGAATACCAGTTACAGAACTGAGGACCCTAGACTCCTAGATCATATTCTGAAAGAAAAATTTGTTAATATGAATTGGGAAGACTAACATTAATTTGTATAGGAATATATTAGACTTTGGTTATACAGCAACACATGGTTTATCTACCAATGAGCAGATTTTATCAAAAATTAAAGTTGACTTTCCCCTAAACGTCAGTGGAGAGGGATATAAGTAAGTTGCAACCTATTATCCTAATAAAGAATATCTCAAGTGTTGAATGATTTGTCTGAAGATATGCGCCTAAAAATAGTTATGGGAAAAAATGAGATGACTAATGAAAATGTTTTTAGCTCCAGTAGTCTCTATACAATGTCGAGAGAAATAAATGAAGTCCTTGAGTTGATCATATGGACTTTCAATGGAGGATCTTAGGATCCCACATTTAAAAATGGGAGGGATCTTAGCAATCCTTGATTCCAGACTTTATTTTTTAGAGGAGGAAACTGAATCACAGAAAGATTAAATGATTCTCCTATGGTCATTTTGTTGTATCATTTTTAATCTGTCTGACTCCTCATGACTCTATTTGAGGTTTCCTTGGCAAAGACAAGGGAGTGATTGATAGTTTCCTTCTCCAGAACATTTTACAGATGAATAATTTGAGGCAAATAGGATAAAATGACTTGCTCAGTATTACACACTTAGTGAGTAGCTGAGACTAGATTTGAACTCATGAAGATGAGTATTCTTGATTCCAGGGCAGTGCTGTATCCACTGTGGCAATGATCAACTACGATCAAAGTACAAATCCAACTCCACTCCAGGCCAAGGTTATATAATAAATATCAGCCATAGTATTTGAGTCAATGCTTGTCTGACCCAGTGCTCAGTATCCCATATACTATCCCTTACTGTAAGTAAGTCACACAGAACTAGAAGGGATGAATGAGATGTTGCCTGCATCATCTCAAAATAATTAGATCAGATCTCAAACTCTCAAACAAGCAGTGATCACTTATTAAGTGTCTTCCTTCTGCTAAATACCTTAATAGCTATTGGGTATAGAGTCAAAGAACAATCCTTCCTTTCAAAGTCCTTACATTCTATCAGGAAAAACAATCTTATATATGTAAATATAATGTATATGCATATATACATATAAGGTAAATAAAATTAATTTTGGGGAGGACTTGAGCATATCAGAAATAGCCTGTGATAGTTCTTAAGAGAGCTTTGAAAGGAGCTAGTGATTCTAAAAAAGGAGGACACTGAGTAACTCACAGTGGATAGAACACTGGGCCTGAGCTCAAATGTGATCTTAGTTACTTATTGCGCTTTGCCTTAATCTACTTGAAAAGGAAATGGGAAACCATTCTGGTATCCTTGCCAAGAAAGCTCCATGGAGATTATGGTCAATGGGATCATGAAGAGCTGGACACAACTGAACCACTGAATGATAGTGGTTCCAAAAGGCAAAAATGAGATGGGAGAGAATTCTAGGCATGAAAGACACAGCTTATCCAAAAACAAAGATATGAGGAGGGATTGCTATAGATTTAGTTAACTAAAACATACCCTGACTTTAATATGATCTTTCCTAAGTGACTCCAAGTTTTAATATGATCACCATTTTTACTTTACTCATATATAAGATGTCTTCAGGGAAAGCTATGGTATAAAAGATTTTTGGCTTTTAAACTAAATTGTTTTTAAAATATACTAATTTACTTCTCATGTGTGATTTCTCACAGTTTTTTGTTAGATGTCAATTTCACTGCTTTTCATATACTTGCTTCTAGTATTCACAATCATTCACTGATACTTTAAATTGCTATCTCTAATCTATTAAAAAGGTGACCAAATAAACTTGGCAGAATCATGTCTAAATAAAAAGAACTCAGTTCCAAGTGAAGGTATAAAAGGTTGTTCTATGAGAAAAGTGCATGAATTTTATTTTGTAGGCTTTGTAATATCTATTTTTCTCAGGTTATTTCCTAAATCTCAACATTCTATTATAAGTGACCATTAGATAGCTAAGATGGTCTTATTCTTGTAAAAACAAGTCTTTCCTATAATTGAGGTCACTCCTTACACTGGCATTATCTTCTTTAATACTGTAGACTTCAAAACTTGCTTGAGTTAGCTCAGTGTCTGACACAAAGTAAGCATTCACTACATACTTGTTCTCTACCTCCCTCCCTTCCCCTTCTCTTTCTTCAAGGAGCCTCTTTTCTTCCCTCCCTCTTCCCCTTTCTCTCTCAGTGCCTCTCTCCCTCCTTCTGTCTCTGTCTCTGTCTCTGCCTCTGTGTGTCTGTCTCTGTCTCTTGTCTCTCCCCTATCCCTCTCTCCCTCTCTCCTTCCTTTTTTCCTTCCCTTTCTCCTTTTGTGCTTTTTCCTTCCTTCCTTCCTCCCTCCCTTCCTTCCTTCTTTCCTCCCTCCCTTCCTTCCTTCCTTCCTTCCTTCCTTCCTTCCTTCCTTCCTTCCTTCTTTTCTTGCTTCCTCCTTTCCTTCCTTCCTTTCTTCCTTCCTTCCTCCCTCCCTCCCTTCCTTCCTTCCTTGTTTCCTTCCTTCCTTCCTTCCTTCTTTCCTTCCTTCCTTCCTTCCTTATTTTCTTCCTTCCTTCCTTCCTTCTTTCCTTTCCTTCCTTTTCTTTGTCTCAGTTGCTACCTAGTCTTAATCACTGAATTGATGCATTCTCAGTCAGACTGAGATCAATTGAAGACTTTTGTTTGAAAAGGCCAAGGTCTTCCATTGCATTTAAAGCCATCTTGAGTTCTCCTGATCTACATATGGCTCCTGGACCTAGATGACTCTGCAGATGAAAGTGAGGTAGGTGACTTTGCAAAGCTCTCCCTCACTTAAATCCAATTCATTTTCATATCATTTCCCTGATTTCATGGTCCTCTTCCAAATGGAGAAGACAAACAACAATTTCTTTCCCTCCTTTCCTTTCTTCCTTTCTTCTTTCCTGAATAGATCTATGTCTGAGGTGTTCTCATTGAGAAAATGCCCTGCACCATGAACAAAGTTCTTCCTTATTCTGAAGCCAGCTTACTATCTATTTCCTAGTTGGCTCTCTTAATGACACTGCACATTTTTTATTTATAAGGATAGCTATTTAAGTACACACACACACACACACACACACACACACACACATTATACATGCAAGGTATTGAGAAGCATTTAAACAAGTTGGGAAGATGAATGGAATTGGACTTGATTTTAACACACAATACAAATATAATAAAACCTTTAGGTTTACCTCCAACTCTTTCCCTCAGAAGATGGCCAGAGCAAAGCAGAATAAGGAATGATATATATGTTGCCACATATAGAAGAGTGAGTTCAAAAATGATAAAATAATGTTGCTAGACCCATGAAATATAGCTTTGTCATATGAGGAAAGAATATTTGACGGGAAAGTCATCATGACTGACTCTAATCTTCATTCCACCTGTGTGAAATAAAGCAAAAAAGTGAATCTTTCCAAGTTTGTTTTATTTTGTTTGATTTTTATAACATGAAGAAATTGAACCATACGATCCCAGAATTTCCCTCCATCTTTTAAGTTCATATTTTTACATTGAGATTAATTTTTAAATAAAAAAAAGAAATTAAGAATTAATTTCCAAATATTCAAAAGTAAATACTGGAATATATGACTTGAGGAGGCTATCACTTGGAAGTTTTTGGAAGCAAGATATTTTCTCTCCTATATAGTCAGATTTAAACAAATTTTTTGCATAGTTTATATGCTAGTTTGCTTCACTTACCTGTACAGCTTACTTGTAAGAAAATTTTATTGGGAGGGAGAAAGAAGGTTATTGAGGAGTGATATCCATGTAAACAAATCAATTAAAACTTATTTGAAAAGCAAAATACCCCTGCTGTAAAAGAAGAGAATGGACAAGATAGCATTTAAAACATCTTTTAGTCCTGAGTTTCTCACTATTTCACTAATTATTTATAATTTATTATCATAATTATCTCTTACTCCTTTTGGAGTCGATTTGGAGTAGTTAAACATATTATTATTATTAATGACATCATACAAAACTAATGTTAATTATCCAGAAAATTGTCAGAATATGTAATGGGCCAGATTGAGCCTCTGAGAAGGGATTAAATTGCTGCAGTTATAGAGGTATATTAACTCTTCCAATGCTCTAGGAACCAATGAATGAGTAGTTCAAGAGAAATGCTTTATAATACCCTGAGAAGATGAACATAGAATGGATTTGTCCAAAAGGAGAAGCCATTCCATGTAAATGTTGGTAGACATCTCCTTAATATTTTGGAAGATTTCCTTTTTTCTTCCTTTTCCTCTGGATAATGGAGTATAAGATTAGGAAATAGCATTAATAATATCAATGTAGACTTGGGTATAATGGGACTCCTATTGTTCTTTCACCTTCTTCTTAGAAACATGACTCTAAGGTTAACATATGTGGTAAAACAGCCATGTACAGAACCACAGTGACAGAAAATCAAACCAGTGATCTTAACCTTCCAGAACTGTTAAGTAGATTCCTTCACCAGTGCTTCAGGAGAATGAATGCTAATTCTTCTGGGCTCTGAACTCAACAGCCAGAGTCTACTTTCTTTAATCCATCTCCTACACAACTTCTAAAATGAACTTCTAAAAAACCCCAGATAAGACGATGCTATTTCCCTGCTCAGAAAAAAAAAACCCTTCAATTACTACCTATTTCCAGTCTCCAGAATGTAATACAAACATTATAGCTTAGTATTTAAAGTTTCTCCACAATCTGTCCCTCCCTGCCTTTCCTGCAACATTGCCTTATCCTTCTACTCATGCATTTTGTGTTACAGCTAAACTGGGTTACTGAATGGTTCCCTAATCTCAAAACTCCACATCCTACCTCTGGGTTTGTTTCTGTACCTGAAATGTGTACCTTCCTCATCTCTAGTCATTCCATCAAAGCATCCCTCATCCTGCAATTTTTGGTCTCCCTGCATCTATCTTCCAAGAACATCTTTAACAGATATCCTTCCAACAAAATTGTAAACATGAACACATCTTTATTCTAAACATTTTCTACCTTTTTCTAATTTTCCTGTAGAGGTAATACTATCATTAGACATTTCCTCTGAATTAAATGGAACAAATCTGAAAAAGAAAATTCTACATTTACTTTTCCAGTGTGAGCTAATCAACAAGTCTAGAACAGTGAATATGTGTGATAAACAAATTTATGAGTCATTAATGATGCTATGTAACAATCCAACAACAAAATAACACTCTTCAAGGCACCCATTAACACATTGAAGCACATACATCACTATCCATGGGACTTAAAACTTAACCACTTGCCAAAACAGTTGGTTTTTTGTGGTTCAAATAATGAACAACCAAAACAATTGAAGTCAATTAACAAGTCCAAATCCATGCCCTGAAAAAAAAATGGAAGACTTAAATGGTTGATTCTGTAGGCCATATATGCTGTCACTTAGATCCCTCTGAGAAAATGCCTTTAACAAAACAAAACAAAACAAACAAACAAAAAAACAAAAACCTGATCTAAACATTAACCCTTGTCTGTGCAGGTCTTTCTACTGACTGACTTTTAGTTACAAAGTCTAGGCAATAACAACAGAATCTTTATGATTATCAAAATTCAGCAACCTTGAGAATAGTCATCTGCATTATTTATTTGCTCTTAGAATTTCCTCAAAATTCAGTACTGTTAATATATTTTATTATAGTGGAAGCATTAGGGTTAGACTGAAATAGACCTGAGGATAAATGAATGAATGAAAAAATTTCTTTATTGTGTGCAAGGAACTATTATTTGAAAACAATAAGAAAGTGAAAGTTGATTCAATAGTTATGTCCTGTTGAGAAAGGAAAAAAAAATATCCATTTGAGAGCTCAGTTCTGTGGCTCGATGTTTAGAGCTCCAAGACACTATGGCTCTCCAGATTTTTTGCCAAGAAAACCCCAATTAGGCTCACAAAGACGAAGACATGACCTGAAATGACTCAATAGCGGCAAAAAAAGCTCAGATATCTCATTCCTCACCTGGATTACTTTGGGACTTTTCTGCTTGATTGATTCACTATTGATTGATTGAGCCCTATTCTCAGCAGTGTTCTCTCTCTTTTTCCCCACCCAGTTTCATTAATTATGTTGTCTTCCCTCATGACATTGTGATTCTTGAAGAAAGGGACTGTCTTGTATACATATTTGTATTCTCAGTGTTTAACAAAGTGTCTGGCACTTAACAGGCCCTTAATAAATGTTTATGACTATTTACCTAGGATAAGGAGAGAAAGATGGTTGATGTTTTTGTAAAATAGTGAGGCAGAAGATACAGGACTCTAGGTGGAAACACCTAGGGCAGGAGTTTTGGAGATGGGCCATTTTAATTCTCTAGGACACTAGCTATAAAGTACCTTCTAACTTTAAAATTATGCTTTTATTGACAGTCTTTTAATTTTTTTTATTTTAATGCACATTGCTTTATGAATCATGTTGGCAGAGAAAAATCAGACCAAAAGGGAAAAACCATGGTAGAGATAAATAAAAACCAGAAAAAAGAAGTGAATAGAGCATGTATTGATTTACATTCAGTCTCCAAGTTCTTTTTCTGGATGTAGTTGGAATTTTCTGTCCAAAGTTTATTGGGATTTCTTTGGATCACTGAAATACTGAAAAGAACCAAATCTTTCATAGTTAATCATAGCACATTCTTGCTGTTATTGAGTACAATGTATTCTTGGTTCTGCTTATTTTGCTCAGTATCAGTTCATGTAAATCTTTCCAGACATTTCTAAAATGAGCTTGTTCATCATTTTTATAGAACAATAATATTCCATCATATACCACAACTTGTTCAGTCATTCCCCAATTGATGGGCATCTACTCATTTTTACAATTCTTTGGTACCAGAAAAAGTGCTGCTCCAAACATTTTTGAACATGTGCTTTTTTTCCTCCCTTATCATTCAATTGGGATACAGACCTAGTAATGGCATTGCTGAGTCAAAGGAATGCACAGTTTTATAGCTCTTTGGGTATAGTTCCATATTGATCTCCAGAATGGTTGCATTATTTCACAATTCCAACAATGCTTTAGTTTTCCTACAATCCCTCCAACATTTATCATTAGCTTTTTCTTTCATCTTAGCCAATCTGAGAGGTGTGAGATGGTACCTCAGAGTTGTTGTAATTTGAATTTCTCCAATTTGGAGCTACGCTCAAAAAGTTATCAAACTGTGCATACCCTTTGACCCAGCAGCATTTCTATTGGGCTTATATCCCAAAGAGATTTTAAAGGAGGGAAAGGGCCCCACATGTGCAAGAATGTTTGCGGCAGCCCTTTTTGTAGTGGCTAGAAACTGGAAATTGAATAGATGCCCTTCAATTGGAGAATGGCTGAATAAATTATGGTATATGAATATTATGGAATATTATTGTTCTATAAGAAATGACCAGCAAGATGATTTCAGAGAGGCTTGGAGAGACTTACATGAACTGATGCTGAGTGAAATGAGCAGAACCAGGAGATCTTTATACACTGCAACAACAGTACTATATGACTATCAATTCTGATGGACATGGCTCTCTTCAACAATGAAATGTTTCAAACCACCTCCAATTGTTCACTGAAGAAAGCCTTATACACCCAGAGAGAGGGATGTGAAATGTGGACCACAACATAACATTCTCATACTCCTTGATTGATGTTTGCTTACATTGTGTTTCTTTTATCTGATATATCCTTTGTGTAGATAAGATTTTTCTTGCACAACAATGATGTTTGGAAATATGTATACATATATTCGATTTGCCAATATATTAACATAATTAACATGTAGTGTATATGCTGCCACCTAGGGGAGGGGTGGGGAGCTGGGGGAAAAATCTGTTGAAGAATTACCCACACATATATTATGCAAATAAAATTAAAAAATGTTAAAAAAAATTTGCATTTCTCTAATCAATAGTGATCTGGAGCATTTTTTTCATACGACTATAGATGGCTTTAATTTTATTATCTGAAAATTGTTTGTTCACATCCTTTGACCATTTATCAATTGGGGAATAACTAGTATTCTATAAATTTGACACAGTCCTTTATATATTTTAGAAATGAGACATATCCAAAACACTGGCTATAATGATTTTTCTCCAGCTTTGTATTTCCCTTATTAACTGTCTACTTAAGAACTGCTTGACTACTATAAGATCATTCAGAATAGCAAGGGAGTCCTAGAGATTATAGTGGTGCTCTTATATAGTCCTTTGTAAGTGCAATAAATTCCTAGATATATGCCAGGATGTTAGGAAACATTAGTGCCTACAATACAAAATGGAAATTATTACTTATAGCAGATATGCCGACTATATGTATTTTCTCTCCCTACATATGCTATTCCATCTAATGCATTAGAGAAATAAAAAGGTATGAGCAAAGATAAGGAAGAAAGAAATACCAAATTTTATTCAAGGAATAGTAAGTAAGCAAATAGGCCTACAAGAGATAATAGAGTGATGTCTAGAAAGACAGAATAAATATAAATTGTTCAGGACTTGGAAATTTAGACCAGGAAGTTTTAAGTTTACCCTTTAGACAATGGAGAGTCACTGAATATTTATGAGTAATGAATCAAGAAGAAGAATCTAGCAACAATGTGCAAGAATCCATCTTTGATCTGCTACTTAACAGTATTTAGTTTGTGAGTTGGGTAAAGATATAAATGGTATTTTCATGAGATTTGCAGATTTCCCAAACCTGGAAAGGGGTCTTTTGGATTCAATAAAGTTTCCAAAAGTTCTAGACAGTTAAGAAAATAAAATAAAATCTAAGGAGTTGTTTGTAAAGCATTAGCATTTAACTTTTAAAAATATATTGTATGTGTATATGTGATCCATATATATATATATATGTGTGTGTGTGTGTGTGTGTGTGTGTGTGTGTGTATGTATAACATATAATAAAACAGCATTTAAAATTACTTCATAACTACAGCATGGAAGAGAGTTTCTTGTTAGAAATATGCTATGGTATAGTGAACTGAAAACTGAAAATAAGTGAATATAGTGTGATCTGACAGTTAAAAAGCTTAATTTTATCCAGGAAATAGGTAATGTTGATCATGGAATTTCAAAGGCTTTTATCATCTGCCTCCTCCTGTTTTATCCTTTTTTCTCCATGCATTTCATGATCCATAACACTAGCTTTGTTCTTTCCCAAACCAGACACTCCATCTCCTGTCTCTGTGAATTTTCAGTGGTTATTCATTATGTCTTGAAATGCTGGTTAGACTGTATCTGGAATTTAGTTGTGGCTGTTGCAGTTAGGAAAAGACATAGATGAAATAAAAAAAAAAAACTGCCAAAACAGGATAATCAGAATGGTGAAGGACCATTAATTACCTATTTTATGATGGCCATTTGAAAGAACTACCTATGTTTAACCAGAGAAGTACAGATTTAGTTGAAATAAGTACTCTGCAAGTACTAGGAGTGCTTTCATGCTGGTTGTTTCAGTTCAGTTGTTTCAGCTGTGCCCAACTTTTCATGACCCCATTTGGGGTTTTTTTGAAAAAGATACTGGAGTACTTTGTCATTTCCTTCTTCAGCTCATTTTACATATGGGGAAACTAAGGCAAATAGGGTTAAGTAACTTTCCCAGGGTCACATAAATAGTAGATGTCTTAGGGCAGATTTGAATTCAGATCTTCCTGACTCTAGGTACTCTACCCTTTACCTGCCCAATTTATGCTGGACAGGAACTGAATTTGCTCTCTTTTATTGCAGAAAGTGGACAGTGGGGCGGAGGTGCAGAGAAAAATTTAGCTGGAATTAAAGATAATCTTCCCATAGACAAAAATCTTCCCAAAACAAAAATGGAATAGACTAATTTTGGAGTAGTGCCCTGCCTTTTGGAGTTTTTTTAAATAGTAGCAGGAAGAACACTAAACTAATACATTATTATAAAGCTTTTATTTAAGCTATAAGTTAAACTAGATATATGCTGAGGTGGTTTCTAACAGTAATTCTACAGTTTTGTTTACTGAGTAGAATGTAAGCCCCTTGTTGATAGAAATCATCTCATGTATCATTGTTTTCCCAATTTGATAGGTATGTGTTTATTGATACTGTATATATCAGAACCTTCCCTGAAATATTTGATACAAAGATTTTTCTCCAGTGTACTACTTCCTTCCTAAGCCTGTTATCTTATTTTTTAATTAAATCATTTTGAATGTATTTCCTATAATTGGAAAATGGACACATCCAAGAGATCATTCTATTTTTAGTTTTATTCTAAAATTTAAGTAATCTTTAAATGAACTGCTTTTAATGTCTTTTCCACCTCTTTAAAAGACTAGAATTAGTGATACATTTCCAAAATGAATGTTTTTAACATGTTTTATTATCTGGTAATAGACAATTAGGAAAACTATGATAATTAATGGCAAAGAGATATGGAACAAAAGGTCACTTTTATAGCTGATTCTCTCATTAGGTGAAGGTCAGGAATCTGAGAAAGTTATTCTACCTTACTTCCCATTATGCTAATACCAACTTCTCAACTCAAGCATCCCCACTTAAAAAAACAAAAATATAGCTCCTACTCTCTGACATTGTATCATTTTCCAAAGTGCTTTATGCAGAAACAGTTAGTTTATAAAGTCACTAGTTACCATGGATTCCTTATCTCTGGGTAAATGTGGCTACTCCAAACAAGTTTGTTGTATTGACCCCTGGTGGAAATGATCTGATAAAGTTCTATCACGTTTTATTTTTATGCTAATATGAGCCATAGTTTTTGTCTCTGGCCCAGTTCATTTTCGTATCACACACACACACACACACACACACACACACACACACACACACATGCACACACACAAAGCATTCTTTTTATATAATAATTTCTACATCTGTGTTTATTCTTCCCTCTTTGAAACAATTCAGATTAGAGTCAAGTTCAAGCATTTCCCATGCCCTCCCCCTCCATTGTAAAAATTCTTCCTTTTAGTTGAGACAGTTTCTCCCATCATTATTCTCCCTTCCTATTTCTTCCAGTACATCTCTCATTTTCAGATTTCCATTTTCCTTTCAGAGCATTCTAACATGATAGACTCACATCCATGCCCTTTAAGTAAATTCTTTTTAACTGCTCTAATAATGAAAAAGTTCTTGGGTAATACATGTATCATCTTCATATTTGGGAATATAAATGGTTTAATTTTATTGATTTCTTTATTATTTCTCACTCGATTTTGCCTTTTTTATACTTCTCTGGAGTCTTGTATTTGCATGTCAAGTTTTTTTGTTTTGTTTTGTTTGTTTTAATTCAGTTTGTTTTCTTTAGGAATACTTGGAAGTCTATTTAATTACATATATTTTTTGGGGGGATTATACTTAGTTTTGCTGGATGGGTTTTTTTTGTTTGTAACCCTACTTCTTTTACCTTCTGGAAAAATCATATTCCAAGCCTTTTCCCCCCTTTAAAGTGGTAGTTATTAAATTCTCTGTTATCCTGATTATGGTTTTATATTTAAAATTTTTTTTCTGGCTGATTGTAGTATTATTTCCTTGACTTGGAAGCACTAGAATTTGACTACAATATTTCTGGGAGATTGATTTGGGGATCTTTTCAGGAGGTGATTGGTGCATTTTTTTCTTTCAATTTCTACTTTCCCCTCTAGTTTAAAATAGTGAGACAACTTTTTAAAAAAATTATTAAAGCTTTTTATTTGTAAAGCATGCATGGGTAATTTTTCAACACTGACACTTGAAAAGCTTTCTGTTACTAATTTTTCCTTCCTACCCCCCATTCCCTCCCCTAGATGGCAGGAAGTCCAATACATATCAGTTATATTAAAATTTTTGACAAATTGAATATGTGTATACATATTTATACAGTTATCTTGCTGTACAAGAAAAATCGGAATGAGACAACTTTTGAAAATAATTTTAAAAAATTTTATTTATGGGCTTTCTTTTCTTGCTATAGCTTTCAGATGATTCAGAATTCTTAAATTGTTTCTCCTTAACCTTTCTCCTTGATCTTTCCTTTTTAATATTTCACATTTTTTCTTTATTTATGTTTTACATTTATTTTATTAGTTTTTGATGTCATGGAATCAATAGCTTCCATTTGACCAATCTAATTGTACTTATTAGCTTCCACTTGGCTAATCTTAATTTTTAAAGAATCATTTTACACTGTAATTCAGTTCTTCTTTCCTCTGGGGTGTGGGTTTGATAAGATGACTGTTTTGAGCTTCAGACTTTTATCTTCTGTTGTTTTCATAGCTATGTGTAGGAGCCTGTGGGTTTTTGTTGCCTTCCAGATACTGTGATCTATGAGAAGTTTTGGTCATTGATTTCCTTGTCCATACTCTGGTGTTGGAGACAAAGAGACTGTTAGAGACAAAGAGGTCTACCAAACCCCTGCCCCCAAAAAGTGCATACCAGGAAGCCAGATACGATCAATTATCTCAAGAAAGTGTCAAGCAGGCATCCTGCTTCAAGAAGTCACACATACTGTTGTGACATCCCTCCCCTTACTCAATTTCCTGACAAATGGTCAACAGATGTTACATCCTTTGTTATATGAAAGTTTACTTTGATACACAACGTATATAAACCCTGTACTGTGCCTCAATAAACGAGCTATTCTGCCCCTATACAGAATGGTCTCCATTCTTTCCTTTCACAGCCCATCCCCAGGTTGAAGCCTCCCCAGCCTTCGGCTCACAGGCAGATGCGAGATTTCAGGCACCCTTAGCTCGAGGGTCACTCTGGTTCTTTTGTAAGTAGAGATCAAGTAGGGACTCCTCTCTTACATGAAACTGTGTTTCAGAACTGAGAAATGGACAATGGATGTGCCAAATACAATCTTGCCCTGCATCCTCCGCAATCACAGGAATTCTGTGTAATCTCCTTTTTATTGGGTATTTAATTCCCTTACTATCCCTGACACTTTTGCCACTACTTCCAAAGACATTTGGTGTTACTTCTGCAATATCATGCTTCCAGCCCAAATTCCTAGTGTCTGAAGTTGTCTTTTTCTGTCCTCTGAAGGGATCTTGGTCTTGAAAATGGTTCATTGTTACTTTTTATTTTTATCCTATTTAGAACTCTACTTGATACACTTTCAAAAATGATTTGGAGGGAAATAATGCAAGAGCTTGACAAAAACGTTAATTTTATTCTGCCATCTCTATTCCATTCTAAGAGTATTTATTTCTCTACATTTATCTCCTTTCTTTGGAACCTATGATTAAGAGGCATGACATTTTTGTAGATTAGATAATGATAAAATTTACTAGAAGCTATATTATTTCAATCTGACATCTACTAAACATTGATTCTAAGAAAATTCAAGGAGAGCTGGAGCCAAGAAGGCACAAAAGGGTGCAGACTCACCTGAGCTCTCTCCTAAGTCCTTCCAAGTACTTTAAATAATGACTTTAAACACATTTATTTTAGCAGAATCCACAGGAAGATAAAGCAAAACAACTTTCCAGCCCAAGACAACTTAGTAGAATGATAGGAAAGGTCTTTTGTATCAGGGTGCAAAAAGCACAGAACACACCAGCAACAGATCAGGCTTCAGGGCAACTGGATTAATGTTAATAGTGCCAGTTACTAGACTTCTTAGCCCCACAGTCAGTAAGGGTATCTCACAATGGTTCGGGAGATTTTCAAGGGGACCTTTCCTGTAAAGAAGGGCAGGGTTCTGTTGCACTGCTCTGAATCTAGGTCACAGTACTGAGTAGTAGTCCCAGTTCTTAGAGGAGCACTAGCACAGCAAAGTTTGCTGCCACAGGGAGCAAGGACCCTGATCACAGTTCCAAGCTTGAAAAGAGTACTTGTGGTTATTCACAAAGCAGTGGACAGTACAGGAGAGTAAGTAGTAAACACCTCTCTTAAGATTTAACCAGAAAAAACTTATAAATTCCCAGAATTATCTCTGAAAACAGCTGCACAAAAACCCTGATGCTTGGGACAATGCCCCGTCTACTTGGGGAACAGATCCACTGCAGTACAGTTAAAAGTCAAGAAATAGACTAGAAAATAAGCAAAAAAAATTCTGATCAGAGAAAGTTATTATGGTGCGAAGGAAGATCAAAATATATCCTGACAAGAAGACAACAAAGTCAAACTCTCTGCATCCAAAGCTTTAAGGAAAAATACAAATTGGTCTCACACCATAGAAGAGCTCAAAAAAGATTTTTTAAATCAAATAAGAGAAGTAGATGAAAAATTGAGAAGAGAAATGAGAGTAATGAAGAATGTCATGGGAAAAAAGAATATATAAATTGGTAATGAGGCCACAAAAATACTGGTGAAAATAACACCTTAAAACAGAATAGGGGGCAGCCTAGGCAGCACAGTGGATAGAGCACCAGCCCTGAAGTTAGGAGGACAGGAGTTCAAATCTGGCTTCAGACACTTAACACTTCCTAGCTGTGTGTGACCCTGGCAAGTCACTTAACCCCAATTGCCTCAGCAAAACAACAAAAACAATAGCAACAACAACAAAAACAGAATAGACCAAATGAAAAAAGAGGCACAAAAATCTAGTAAAAAGAAAAATGCTTGAAAAGCAGAATTGGCCATATGGAAAAAAAGTGCTACAAAAATTCACTGAAGAGAAGTCCTTCAAAATTATAATTGGCCCAATGGGAAAAGAGGCACAAAAATTTGAATTTAACGTTAGAATTGGACAAATAGAACCTAATGACTTTATTAGAATGAAGAAATAATCAAAATAATAAAAAAGAGAAGAAAATGTGAAATATATCATTAGAAAAACAACTGACCTGGAAAATAGATCCAAAATAGATAATTTAAGAATTATTGACCTACCAAAAAGTTATTTTATAAAGAGCTTGATACCACTTTCAATTGAAGGAATCTACTGATCACCTCCTGAAAGAGATTCTAAAATGAAAACTCTCAGGAATAGTCAAATTTCAGACTTTCCACATCCAGGAGAAAACAATTCAAATATTGTGGAGCCAGTCAGAATAACACAAGATTAAGCAGCTTTGACATTAAAGGATCAGAGGGCTTGAATATGATATTCTGGGTGACCAAAAAGCTAAGATTATAAACAAGAATCACTTGCCCAACAAAATAAGCAAAATCCTTCAGGAGAAAAAATAATGATCAATGAAATAGAGGACATTTAAGCACTGATGACGAAAGGACCAGAAATGAATAAAAAAAATTGATTTCCAAATACAAGATGCAAAAGAAGCATAAAAAGATAAACAGGAAAGAGAAATCATAAAGGATTGAATAAAATTAAACTGTTAATGTTACTACATGGGAAAATGATAGTTATACATTCTAAAACCTTTCTCATGTTTAGAGAAGTTAGGAGAATACAAAAAGCACAACTGTGAGTTGAATGTGATAACATGATTATCTAAAAAAGTAAAATTAAGTGTGAAGAAAGAAGAATGCACTGGAAGAGAGGAAAAGGGAAAGGTAAAATGAGATATATTATCTGATGAAAGAGATTTTTACAATGGAAATGAAAATAGGTGGAATGTTGAGGGGAACACATAAACTTTACTTTCATCAGAATTGTCTCAAAAAGGAATTAATATATTCATTCAGGTTGGTGTAAAAATCTATCTTATCCTATAGTAAAGGAGCAAGAGAAGGGAATAAAAGGAGTGGGAGCTGATAGAAGGGAAGGCATTTTAGGGGGGGTAAAAATCAGAAGCAAAACAATTTTGAGGATGGACTCAATAAAAGGAGAGAGAGAGAGAATAGAATAAAATGGGGAAATACATAGTTAATAATCATCATTGTGAAAAAATATAGTGAGTTTCTCTGATAAAGACTTCATTTCTCAAATATAAAAAATGGTGTCAAATTTATAAGTCTTTACTCCATTGATAAATGGTCTAAAGATATCAACAGACAATTTTTAGACAAAGCAATGAAAGCTTTATATAGCCCTTTGGGAAAAATGCTCTAAATCACTATTGATGAGAGAAAAACAAATAAAAATTCTGAACTATTATTTTACATTAGATTGGCTAATATGAAAGAAGAGAAAAATGATAAATGTTAGAGGGGATGTAGGAAAACTAAACCACTAATGTACTGTTGGTGAAGTATACTGATTCAATCATTCTGGAGAGCAATCTGGAACTATGCCCAAAGAGCTATAAAATCACACATGCCTTTCATCTAGCAATACCATTTCTAGGTCTGTATCCCAAAGAGATTGTTAAAGAAAAGGAAAAGACTCTTTGTATCCAAAAATATTTATAACAGCACTTTTAGGAGTGGTAAAGAATTTAAAATTGAGGGACTATCCATCAATTGGAGAATAATTGAACAAGGTATATATATATGTATATGTATATATATGTATATATATATATGTATATGTATATATATGTATATATATACACATATATACACACATATATATATACATGTTATACATGTGATGGAATACTATTTTAATTTAAGAAATAATAAGCAGAATGCTTTCAGAAAAAACTTGGAAAGAATTGTATGAAATGATGGTAAGTAAACAGACATAGGAGACATTGTGCACTGTAACAACCTATTATAAACAACTTTACTATTCTCAGTAATACAATGATCCAAAAACAATTCTGTAGGACTTGTGAAAAATGCTATCTATCTTCAGAAAAGAAATGATAGAGCCTGAATGCAAATTTCAGATATTTTTTCTTGACTTCCTTTTTTTTTTTTTACTTTCTTATTTTTAATGTGTTTTCCCCCACAGAATGACTTACATGCAAATGTGTTTTGCATGAATACACATGTATAATCTATATTAAATTGATTGCCTTATCAATTAGAAGAGGGAGAAGATAGAGGCAGAAAATTTGGAAGTGCCTGCTATAAGCCAGATAGTATGCTAATTTTGTTGATAAATGATGAAACATGACTATATTCAGCGTATTTTCCATTACACTATGCTGTTGATTTTTTAAAAGAAAAAATAGAAGGGATTTCTTTATTGGAAAAAAAAATCTAATTGAGACAAAGCCAAACCTGGATTATGTGAGAATCTATCCTGATACATTCTCCTCCCCAAATTTTAGCATTTTCTTTCAAATCTTGTTTAGTGTTAATATTAAAACTCTTACAAATGTGAGTTGTTGCTTTAGAAATAAGTTCCTAGACAGAATTTTTCTTCCACCAACAGAGTACATCACTTTCAGAAAGATGATTTTGTTGCAAAGGAAAAGCCAAAGCAGATTTGTCATTTTGAAGGATTTTGGTGCATTTGTTGCTGGGGTGATTTATTCAACCTTTTTGCAATTCAAACTGCAAGTAACCTATGTAAAATATCCATCACTAAGCTGTTTGTGCAGAGTGCTGATGGGATGAGATTGCTTTGAATATGATTTCCCATTCCTTGCCAGGACCAGGTGTTAGTGTGTGCTTGAATGGAAGTTCAAGATTAAAGAACATGAAGACACAAATGGGTCCCAGAACTAAAAAGTGCATCCATGCCTTGAATTCCTGATAGCAAAACCTAATTATGGTTGTCCTACCATTTGAAATTTGTTGTGTGATTCCCATCACAGAAAGTTCTAAGGAAGATATTTTGGAGAATTTATGGACCAGGCTTACACTTTTCACTTTGAGTTTGTGGATTCCCACTGTGCAATTGCTCTGCTTCAGATGGCAGAAAGTCATTTTAGTAAGTGCACTCACACGTGGACTACTGATAGGGGCAGGGGAGAGCTTTACATATTTACTTATGTGACATGCCTCCTGTATCCTCTCCATCTTGGAATACTAGATTTCCCCTAAATTTGTAAATCATTTTCACTTTCACTCATGGTTAAATCCAGACACTTTCTTAAATCTGGGCTTCCCTCATATTTATGAGATGGGGGAAAGGCATAGCTTCTACATAGTAATAATACCTAGCATCAATATAGCACTTTAAGGCTTGAAAAACATTTTAAAACTATAATCCTTATAGCAACGCTGAGAGAGAGTTGCTATTATGATTGCCATTTTATATTTAAGAAATATAAAGCTGAAAGTCTTTGTCCAGAGTCATTCATTTAGTAATTATGTGATTAATCCAGGCCATCCTGATTGCAAAGGGGCTAGGAATGGACATGGAATCTTTGATTTTCTAGGAAAATCAATAGAGGGAAAGAATTTCCTTAAAGAGGAAATTATGGAACATAAAGTAAAAGATGCTTTTCAGAAATATATGCTAAATCACAAGATAATGACTAATGATTTTTAAAAATTTGTTCTAATTGAAAAGTTATCCCTGTTTGAAAGGGCCTGATTTGATATCTCAGGGATTATTTTTGTTATTGTTGTTTTTAATATAAAGTACAGCCAAAATTTACTACAATGGCATTCATAAAATAGCAATTGGAAACAGGAACCATGTTAGACAAAAGTAGCACTCACTCTGAGTTCCTTATGCAGCCATAGCCATGGGAATACATGTTGCCATACATGCATATATATTTTATATATATATTTAGATCACTACAGAATTGCCTTGAATGACTATAATTCTAAAGTGTTTTTATACCTACTGAAAGTCAATGACTAATTTTAAGTTTAGTGCAAACCATGATAGGTTTTAATTAAAATTGTATAATATCAAAATACATTAAGTGATTTATATATTATAAAGCACTACATACCTGAAATATTCATTTTGTGTATTGAAATAATAAACTTCTAGATATAGTGGTCCTTTAGTTAAACACATACCCAAAGAGGAATATCCATATCAATATCCCTAAAAAATGGTAATTCAGTCTCTACTGAGTAACCTCCAAGTAAAGGAAACCCATTATCTCCTGAGGAAATCTCCCATTTTAAAATATATCTTTTGGAGATTACTGGAAACCTGACAATGACTATTAGTTGAGATACAGAGTAAGGTGTACCTGGGAGGTTCTATAACATATGTATATATATAATATTGTATATATTATATTGTATGTATTATATTGTATATAATATTGTATATATTATAGAACCTCCCAGGTACACCTTACTCTGTATCTCAACTAATAGTCATTGTCAGGTTTCCAGTAATTTCTGACAGGACTTTAAAACTTGTAAAGAAAGTTTGCATATATTGCCTCATTTGAAACTTATAATAACCTTGTGAACTATGTATTACATATATTATTATTTTTCTGTTTTAAATGGGGCCAATGAGGTCATTGAAGTAATCTCCTTAGGTTCACATAGCCACTAAATACCAGAAGAAATATTTCAATGAAGGTCTTCTTGACATCAGATACAATACCCTATAGATTATGCTATTTGAGACAACAAATTTATATATTGTCATTTTTGAGACTCAAGCCTCAGGTAACATTTATTAAGTACCTACTATGTGCTAAGTACTAAGGATATAAGTATCTTCTCTCAAGGAGTTTACAATCTGATAGAGGAGACAAAATGCATATAACCAAATACAAAGAAATTATATACAGGATTAAACAAAAAGAGAAATCTATAATTAGGAAGGACTGGAATAAATTTTCTCTAGATGTTGAGACTTTAGCTGGGACTTTAAGGAAACCAGGGACCAAGGAGGCAGAGATGAGATGAAAGAGAATTTCTGACTTGGGAGAAGGCCTACAGCCTAGAGATGGAATATTTTCTTCATGGAGCAGTATCACTGGTATAACATGGCAGTGATAATATTCAAAGTTTTAGTGATAAAAATTTGTAAACATTGCCTATCCCAGTAAATGCTGTGTTCCCAGAAGGTTTGCATACCCTGACAACCCTGCATATCATATTGGTACAAATCCATCAGCATATTGATAAACATACTATATATATGTATATATATATAGTATATATATACATATATATATATGAAATTTTATTATATATAATTTTCATTATAATTATATAATTTTTAAAGGACATGTTTGGTTTTCTTTAGTATAGCATAATGGCTTTACTTCATTTTTAGCTCCAGTGTTTGTGACATTATTATATCGTAGAACTTTTGGCTTTTTTTTGTTGATCCTTAGTTACTTATCTTTTTCTATTTTTAATGGTAGTTACTTGATAATACTTAAACATACCTCTTTCTTTTTAAAGACTTGGGTTCATACAGGTAATAAGGATCAGGGGCAGGATTTCAAATCAGACTCCTCTAAAAACATATTCAGATTAGTGGAGAAGATAAAATATTCAAGTTGCAATCAGGGAAGCTAGAATGTGAATCATACTTCAAACTTTTCCTTGATATATGACTCTGGGCAATTCATTTAACCTTTCTCAGGATATTTCCTTATAAATAAAATGATATAATAGTAATAATGGGTACCTCCAAATATTATTGTGAGTTTCCGATAAGATAGTATGAATAAAGTGCTATGCCAAACAAGTATTACATCAGTTGGTTATTAATGTCATTGTTATTATTTTGATTAAATCAAGCTGCAAGCTATTGTCTCTTATAAGAATAAATTTTCCAGTTAACAATATATTTAATGATTTTAATACCATTTCTTGCATGTATTATCATTGATTACTTGCTATAACCTCCAGCTTTTCAAGATACACAAAAGGAAAACCAAAAGTTACATTGTTTGCAATATAACAACAATGCACTAAAATAAAAATCTTAAACCATATCTTTTGAAATATAACTATCACATACCAAAAAATAAATAATTAAACATTACAAGACAAAATTATTAAGGTACAAGATACACAATCACATATTAATAATCATTTTATTAACTAATAATATTGAGTGTCTGCTGTGTGTCATGCACCCAGTATAGACATAAATGTAAGACACCCCATGCTTTTCAGGAACTTACAATGTAAGTGGGAAAATGAGATACATAGATATCACTGAATGAAATCATTGAATTACATGTATTTCAACAATTATCATGTGTCAGCCACTGTGCTAAGTGTTGAAGATACAAATTTTAAAAGTAACATAATCCCTGCCTTTGAGGAAATTACATTCTAATAGGGCATATGAGGTGTGAAAACCAGGCATAAGAGTTTTGGTTCAGGGAGGAACAATGATGATGAATCTATATATATGGTGTTCCCTGTGAAGACCTAATGATTTGAAAAAAAAATAATAATGACTTGATTTGATCTCTAAAATTATAAATCACAATGAAAAACACTATATGAATAATCCCAAATAAGAAATGTAGACCCCAATTTTTTTTTCTCAATAAATCTTTGAGTCTGAGCCTAAAAGGTTTGAAAGAATGTGGAAAACCAGAAAGTATTATTAAAGTCAGGCAACCAATATAGTTCTATAGTTAAAACATTTGTAGGACATAGAAGGCAGCTTAGAGCCTTAACCAGTATTTTTCTACTTTGTGGCTACCTTTATGCCACCAATAAAGGAGAAAAAACCCCAAACTCTCTGTGTTCTTAAACTTGTTGCTTTGCTGTTACTAAAGAGCTTTTTGTTTAGAATACAATATTGGTTGGGTCAGAGAGCCAGGGGCACCTGAAATGGCAGAGAGCCCTAGAGAATCTCATTATTTGATTGTTTGCCTCAAGTTTGTGTGTTTCCCTAGGGCTTTCTGTTCTAGAATAATTAATGTGATTACTGTCTTCAAGTCTTTGAAGGTCTTGTATGATGGAACAGATCTGTTTTTCTTGTCCCTTAAAGGAAGAATAAAGAATAATGAGGCAGATTTCAGAAAGAGCAAATTTAGTATTGATGATGCAAGGGGAAATTTTCCTAACAACTTGTTACCTAAACATGGAATGGGTTGCCTTGGGAAATAGTGGGTTCCCCCTCATTATATAAGTATTTTAGATAAACTCTATATGATCACTTGTTGGGTATATTTTAGAAGGGTTTCTTATGGGTGCAGCTTTGAACTTGAGGCTTTGTGAGGTCTCCTCCACTTTTGTTATTTTAACACTGACAATTCTGAGTACTACACTTTTTGGAACAACTAGATTTGATTTTTTTTACCTTGGTCTACTTTCTGGGAGACACTTCCCTGAAGCATGTATTCCCCATGCTAATTGACACTTTAGCTTCTTTTCCCTATAGAAAAGATTTTAGAGCAGGAAGCTCTAAGTAATAAATAATCAATCAACAATCAATTATCATACATCTATTTTATATTCAATCATATTTTATTTTTATAGTAATTATATTAATAATACTTCTTTTCCCCATTGTGAAAATAATTTTAATATACATTTTTAATATTTCAAGTTCTAAATTCTATTCCTTCCTTCCTCTCTTACCTCTTCCCTTGTATTGCAAGCAATCTGATATAGGCTATATATATGCAATCATGTTAAAAAATCCTTGTTAGTCATTTTAAATTACCATGAATTTAATTTTAAGCCTTCAACATCAAACATTATGCAAAGCTGTGGGGATAAAATGAAAAAGATGAAATAGTTCCTGACTTTAAGGACTTTGCTTTATTTTGGGGAGGGAAAAGTAAAGAGAACATACATAACCAGGCAGGAAAGAAAAAGGGTCAAGTATCACTTTGCCTGGTTAATGCCTTTGAATGCATAACTAGATCTGGTTCAGCAGTGAATCAGAAGTTAAATTCTTCATCTCATGGTAGGTAGACTAGAAAAAAAATGACAAAATACATATACATTCTCTGAAATCCATGTGAGAGTGCATTAGGAGAGCCCTGAACCTGACAATAAAAGTTATATTCTTCTTGGTCAAATCTATTCTTTTAACCATACACATATATAGAGGCACATGCCAATTTTATACAAACTAAATACAAGAGGAACTTAGAAGGCAAACACTAGCAGTTAGGATGAATAGTAAAGGGTTTATGTTTGAGCTGAGTTATGAAAGGAACCAGAAATTCTAAGAGGCAGAAGTGAGGGAGCCCTGCTTTCTAGGCATAGTGGACAGCCAATCATATGTGTGACAAATATACAGAAGAGTAGTTCAGCTGACTTTCATAGTGCAGAAAGGGAATCATTTATATTAAACCTCAAAAAAGAGGTGATAGAGAGATAATGGGCTCTCCTGTGGAAAAGAGAAAATGTTTCACAATTCTCTCAGCATATATTAACACTTCAAGGCATATCTTAGACACTGAAATATTTCACCTCCTTTCTTCTTGTGAAAGTAATTTCTCCATTAAGGGATGATAAAGAGAAAAAAAATGAGCTGGGAAGACAGTAAGCAGAGAAATATAACTGCCATATTATAGTGTTAGAAACTTGTGGGGACACCTAGGTGGTGCAGTTGATAGAGCCCCTGCCCTGAAGTCAGGAGGACCTGAGTTTAAATCTGGCCTCAGCCACTTAATACTTCCTAGATGTGTGACCCTGTACAAGTTACTTAACCCCAATTGCTTTGACAATAATAATTTTTTTTTGTTAAAGCTTTTTATTTGTATAACATATGTATGGGTAGTTCCCCAACATTGATCTTTACAAAGCTTTCCATTACAAATTTTACCCCCAGTCCCCTCCCCTCCCCTAGATGGCAGGAAGTCCACTACATGCTAATAATGTTGAAATGCTTGAGAAGTTATGCAAGAAAAATCCTATCTACAAGAAAAAAAAAAAGAATCAGAGAAAGGCAACACAATGCAAACAAATGTCAGTAGAGATCATGAAAATGTTATGTTGTAGTCCATATTTCATTTCCTTCTCTCTGGGTGTATATGGTTTTCTTCAGTGAACAACTGGAACTGGTTTGAGACAATTCTTCGTTGCAGAGAGCCATGTCCATCAGAATTGATCATCATGTAATACTGTTGTTGCTGTGTATGATGATCTCCTGGTTCTGCTCGTTTCACTCAGCATCAGTTCATGCAAGTCTCTCCAGGCCTCTCTGAAATCGTCCTGCTGGTCATTTCTTACAGAACAATAGTATTCCATAACATTCATATACCATAATTTATTCAGCCATTCTCCAAT
>JAJPUD010007745.1:61894-101835 GCA_023553655.1 Myrmecobius fasciatus | reverse complement strand
TTTTTTTTTCAACTATATGAAGAATTGCTAGGGGTAATGGAGGGAAAATAATAAAATTCAGAGTTGGAAAGGACCTTTGAGACCATCTAGACTAACCCCTCAACTTCTTCACTCCCCTCTTAAAGATAGACTAAGTCCTGAAAAAGGAAGTACCATGACCAAGGTAGTTTATTTGAACCAGTCAGCTGTTATCCTGTCTTTAGATTTCAAATGCAATGTTCTTTTCACTTTCTCATCCTCACTGCATAGTCTATTAGAAATTCTCCTTTTAAAAATTAGAGAACTCAGCTTTGCATTCTGGTATTTGGATAAATTAATGGAATCAGAAGATAAACTTCACTGATCAATTTAAAGCACTGTAAGTGGGCAAAAAAGATGTAGTATAGGTTTAATCAAGAAACAGACTTCCCTCTTTGAAGTGTTTCTAACAAATTATACAGTTCTTTTTTATTCATCATCCATTTAAAATGAAACCAGTTGGATTTTTTTTTTGCATTATAGTTAATTTTTTTGTTTTATTTTTTAATATGCTTTTTATTTGGGCACCATGCACTTTAACTTGACATAGAGAAAATGAAAAATTGTGGGTGTATGTGAAGTAGATAAGTGTTAAATTTATTTGATTTTACGAAACAGTTCATTGTGTAAATAAGTTAACTGTGTTTTTTAGTTATTAGGCACAAGTAGGTTTATATAATAAGGGCTTATTCACTTATTGAAAGAGAACAGATGTTTATTCATTTTCTTAAATGATCAAGTTACATCTTAAGAGTCATAAAAACAAAATGATTGCAAAATAAAGTTGCTTATAAATATTTTAAGTTTTTTCTTATGTATGTTGACTAATTTCTTAATATGCATGTTCCATATTAAATTATATACATACATAAAAAATTTGGAGCACTATTTTTATTGGGCTGGGCATGCAAATATTACAAAAATATAGTCCCTACCCTCAAAGAATTTACAATTTAATGAAAGACTACGCATAAAAGGAAATTTACTGGGAAAGAAGTATAAGAAAGTCACCCCTAGAGTAAGGAATTGAACTTTGATTAGAAGTGAAACACATAATAAAGCAGTGGATAGAGAGTTGAGTCAGGAGGACCTGAGTTCAAATTTGATTTCAGATACTTACTGTTGTGTGACCCTGGAGAGAAGTCCTTTCATCCTGTTTCTCTCAGTTTCTTCATCTGTAAAATAAACTAGAGAAGGAAATGGCAAAGCTCTTCAGTGTTCTTGCCAAGAAAATCCCAAATGGGGTCACAAAGAGTGAGGTATGACTGAACAATAATATTTCCTCAAATGGGACTTCATGACAGAAACTCACCAAATAGAGGATTTTCTACCCCTATCTTTGACTCTTATAATTCTGTTGTCCTTGCCCAACTGAGAGTGTTCTATCTCCAATAAGGGCATTATTTTCCTTTATAGTAATGTGGAAATATATTTAAAAGAATTACACATATTTGGGGCAGCTAGATGGTGCAGTGGATAGAGCACCAGCCCTGAAGTCAGGAGGACTTGAGTTCAAATATGGTCTCAGACACTTAACACTTCCTAGCTGTGTGACCGTGGGCAAGTCACTTAACCCTAATTGCCTCCGAAGAAAGAGAGAGAGAGAGAGAGAGAGAGAGAGAGAGAAATACATGTATTTAGCATGTATCAGATTGCCTGCTGTCTTGAGTGAGGTAAGGATGGGCAGGAGAAAATTTTAGAACACAAAATTTTACCAAAATGAATGTTGAAAATTATTTTTGTATGTATTTGGAGAAACAAAATACTATTTAAAAAAAAATTAATGTATAGAAGAATTTCACATGTTTAACATATATTGGGTTACTTGCCATCTAGGGGAGGGGATGGGGGGAAGGGAGGGAAAAAAATTGCAACACACCAGGTTTTGCAAGGGTGAATGTTGAAAATTATCCATGGGTATATTTTGAAAATAAAAGGCTTTAATTAAAAAAAATTACACATTAAAAATAAGCCTAGATTATACTAGTATGGGGTAATCAGATGTTGATATTCCAAGGTGGCTAGGTAATGCTTTAGGTAAAATAATGAACCTGGAGTCAAATCCAGCCTCAGATACAAACTAGCTGTGTGACTCTGGTTAAGTTACTTTATTTCTCCTTGCCTGCCTTAGTTTTTCCTTTAAAATGGGAAATGATAATAGCACTTATCTCCTTTGGATTGTCCTGAGGATGAAATCAGGTAAAATTGTTGTGCTCCCCACAGTGCCAGTCGCATAATAGGTACTATGTAAATATTCTGATGATTGTGATTCTTCCTCTGAGCAACCTCTTCCCCTCCCACCCAGACTCCTATAGTCCTCCCACTGAAAAAAGGAAGATTATACTGTCCTATCCTCAGGAGAGGTATCTTCTTGGTACTTAAATTTTTTTTTATATTTTCCGATTGCATGTAAAAAACAATTTAACTTTTTTTTTTTAAATAAAATGTTGGGTTCCAAAATTTCTCCTTTCTTCTCCCTTTAAGATAGAAAGCAATTTGAGATAGTTTATATATGCTGTCTTACCTTTTGTAAGGTAATAAACAACTTCAGCTCTTCCCAACTTACTATCCTCTCCTTTTCCACTGAATTCTCAGAGAACTTTGATCTCTCATGCCTTTATGGCAGAGAACCTTTGTTCAAAACTGACTCCACTCTTTACTCCTTGTGTGATCTTGAGGGTCCCAGCACTTTTGTGGGCTCCCTTTCCCTCTTTAAAATAAAAAGTACATTACATGACCTCTGAGCTCCCTTCTACCATTAAATTTAGGATCCTAGTCCTCATTGTTCCCGATGTCTTGTTCCATTAAATCGACTTTTTTGAATTTGGCTGTTCTTTCTCATGTTCCCTGGGTGTGTTCTTCCCCCACTATCAATTTCAGAGCCTCTCTTTGCCCCTGTCACATAGTATCCCCTTCTTTTAGGTTCACTCCAAATGAGATTACATTTTTGCATCAATATTCATTTGGGAAGTTGGGCCATAGTTGTCTTTCTCTGTTTTTGTTCTTCTTGATTTAGGAATTTGGTGCAATTTAGCAATTTGGAAAAACTATAAAAGTATTGAAATTATTTGTCCTTTAAATGCTTGATAGCGGGATAACATTTGTAAAACTAACTAGTGCAGTGCTTGGTATATAGTAGGCTCTATATAAATGCTTATTTCCCTCCCTTCCTGTCCAAATATTTGTTTGCTATAATCAGTGGTTGTCCATATCCTCCCTTACACTCAACAAACTCAATACCTGGCTATAATAAACAAGTATTTGTTAAGCTAAGGGTCACACAGTTAATAAGTATCCAAGACCATATTTGAACTCAGATCTTACAGTCAGTAACTCTTTTTGACAGATCGAATATGTGTATATATATTTATACAGTTATCTTGCTGTACAGGAAAAAAACTGAGAAGAAAACAAAATGCAAACAAACATTCACAGAAAGTGTTAAAATGCTATCTTGTGGTCCACACTCAGTTCCGTCAGGCCTCTCTCTGGGTGTATATGACTATCTTCAGTAGGAACTGGTTTGAATCACATTATTGTTAAAGAGAGCCATGTCCATCAGAATTGATCGTCATATAGTATTTTTGTTGCCGTGAATAATGATCTCCTGGTTCTGCTCATTTCACTCAGCATCAGTTCATGCAAGTCTCTCCAGGCCTCTCTGAAATCATCCTGCTGGTCGTTTTTTACAGAACAATAATATTCCATAATATTCATATACCATAATTTATTCAGCCACTCTCCAATTGATGGGCATCCGTTCAGTTTCCAGTTTCTAGCCACTACAAAAAGGGCTGCCACAAACATTCTTGCACATGTGGGGCCCTTTCCTTCCTTTATGGTTTCTTTGGGATATAAGCCCAATAGAAACACTGCTGGGTCAAAGGGTATGCACAGTTTGATCACTTTTGAGCATAGTTCCAAATTGATCTCCAGATCGGTTGGAATTGTTCACAGTTTCACCAACCATGTATCAGTATCCCAGTTTTCCCACATCCCCTCCAATATTCATCATTATCTTTTCCTGTCATTTTAGCCAATCTGACAGGCATGTAATGGTATCCCAAAGTTGTCTTAATTTGCGTTTCAGAGTCAGAAACTCTTATCTTTGCCATATAAATGCCTCAGTTCTGGGAGGGCCTACTACCTAAAAGGTAGTTTGCTTATTTCTTGTCCAAGCACCTTTCCCATTTCACAAATGAAGAAATTGTGGAAAAGTAAGATTTCTGAGATCAGATGATAAAAGAATAGATAAAAGAATTTTTCTCTACCTAATATTCCAATGGCTGGGGAACACACTTAAATTGCTCTAGGAATCCATTTGGTTGAATGGTTAACAGATTACAAATCACTTTACCCACAGTAATCTTGTGTCATAGAAGGAATTTGTGTGGCAAAGAGTGCAATCATCACTCCCATTTTACAGATGAGGAAATTTAGAGTGGGCAAAGCTTAGGTGACTTGCTTATAAATCGCATAGCAAGTAAGTATCAAAGTTGGGACTTTAAGTTTAGAGACAACTTTTTGACTTTGAGTTTTTAAAATACTTTAAATACACACACACACCCCCTCCCATGTCAACAGTGCTGATAATATAGACTCCTCTTCCTTAAATAAGGTCACCTAGTTCCAGCTACCCTGTTTTTACAAAAGTAAGAAATGCTCAGAATGAGTTGTTCCAAAGTTACAAAGTATCAGGATTCAAAATGAGGTCCTAATGAGTTTCACATTTCCACAAATTGAGACTTCATCTTGCAGCCATTGTGGTCTCTAGGGAGATTGTTTTCTGTTTCTGGTAATGATGGGAAAGGGTAGGGTCCCAAGAATCCTTTCCGGGTCCTATTGGAGGATCAGTCGTGGTTGCCCAGATTGCCCTCCCCCACTCAGTGTGTGGAAATATGAGATCTGATAATTCAGCACGGCCTGAAGTTGCTGTAGACTTGGTCTCCCTCCCCCTTCTCCCTCACCCTGACTCCCATTGAGTATGGAGTGGGAAAGGGGAGGATGTTTACATTCCTCTAACTATCTAATCAGGGCTTTTCCAGGCTTGGCATTTTTTAAATAACTCAAATTGGGGAAATGGTACATGGCCTTCCCTTCCTCCTTCACCTCTTCTCTTCCACATTTGTCTTGTCCAAATGGTCAACTAGAGTTGGGCCTCTGCTGTTGGTTGTCTCCGGTGTCACTTCTAAGTGGACCTTTAGGGAGAATTTTTTTTTTCCACTTGGCATTGGAAGAGCTTGCTACTTTCTAAGGGAGAAAGACTGAACAGAAAGTTTATTGAGTTGACAGCCTGGCACTTCTCCCACTACTGAGATTAGACAAGGTTG
Organism: Myrmecobius fasciatus; assembly: GCA_023553655.1. Lineage (NCBI taxonomy): Eukaryota > Metazoa > Chordata > Mammalia > Dasyuromorphia > Myrmecobiidae > Myrmecobius > Myrmecobius fasciatus. Next base: position 96,487 of record JAJPUD010007745.1, on the reverse strand, counting down.
AGGAGTGTTTGGGTATATGTAAACTTTTGGCATTCACTTTGTTTAAAAAGTTTAGTGTTCACAGTGCTAAGCACTATGGGAACAAAACAGTCCCTATCCTCGAGAAGTCAGGTTATCCCTACACCCCCAAATGTATCTGCTTAAATCCAACAGGAAAAGCTAAATGTTTTGTTTTTTAAATCATGCATCTTTCACCAGGCCCCAATATTCTTGTGTATTCCTAGGATTTGGAGCTGGGAGGAATTTGGGATATCTTTGAGGGAGAAGGAGAAGAGGGGAGAGACAACCTGGTGACCCCCATGGGCAGATACCCTGTTGGCTTAAAACTACTGAGAATTCCCCCAATACCAGAGGTTTACTGTCTTTCAGCTACCTGGGGATTACAGGCCTATGTCTCCAGACCTAGCTAGCTGGAGCATTTCTTTGAATCTACTTCGAAGGGATGGTTTTAGAACAAATACTAGGCCTTTTAAAAAACCAATACAACATTAAGAGCAGTAAATTTGTGTAATTCATTACTCCTTGAGGTATTCTGGTCTGGAAATGCAGATTGCTGAATGTGATTCCCTGGAGTGTAGGGCCTGTCACTTAATAAGTGCTTACTGCATGAATGACAAAAGTAACCCTGATAACCTTCATTCTAGGTAAAGCCTTGAGTGGTGGGACTCTGAGATCCTTGAGAGTGGAGGACTGTCTTTTGCCTTGGAGCTGGGTGGGACCTTAAGAGAGATCATGAAGCCCATCCCCTACATTTTTATTGGTGATGGCACTGTCCCAGAATAAAGGCAGTGAGTTTTCCAAGGTCATAGTGGTAGGAAACAGTCCTTTTGGAACTTTTTTTTTTTAATTTTTAAAAATACATTTTATTTCTCCAAATACATGTAAAGATAGTTTTTAACATTCACCTTGTCAAAACCTTTTGTTCCAGATTTTTCTCCCTCTCTCCCTCCTACCCCCTCACCCTCCAACAGCAAGCAATAAAAAGAGCCAAGTTCATCACAGTTGATCATCACATAATCTTGTTACTGTGTACAATGTTCTCTGGTTCTGCTCACTTCACTTGGCATCAGTTCATGTTTTTCCAAATTTTTCTGTCATTCAGAACTTGCATCCAAGTCCTGTGTTTCCAAATCTGTTATATTTTTTCATGACTCAAACTAAATGTTTCTTAGGCATGACACTTCAATTTTAAATTCATCATCATTAAAAAGCTGTAATAAGTACTGGAGAGAGACAGAAGACAGACAGTGCCTGCTCTCAGGACACCTATAATCAAAGACTGCTTCTCAATCAGTGTCCATTCTATACTTATCTATCTTTGTACTGAAGAGGAACAGGCAACTAGGTAAAATCTGTGTTAGGAAGCACAAGGTATGGGACTTGGAATGATGGGTGCCTATTACTGACTTAATTCTGATTTTCATTTCTCAGAAGCCTGACTTCTTTTAAAATTTTTTTTTTATCCAGCTACCTTTATCTCTTAATGGAACTCAATGTGGGACTTTCAAAAGGCATGCTAGAGATTTGGGGAGGCAGAGGTAGAGAGCCAGGTACATTGGACAAACTCCCTGCCTGCATCCTCCTCTCTCTCTCCATTGCCAGCAAATTCTCACCAGGTCTGATTGTGTCAATTCTATGCATTAAAAAAGTGTTAGTGGTTTCGGTTGGTTCTAGAACAGGAGTCATTAGCCTTGAAGAGAGAGAGGGAGAGGGATTGCTTTACTTTATGATCACATATATTTATGTATTCTTCTGAGAAGGATTACATTGCACTCACCTTATAGCCAAAGGGGTCCAGGACTTAAAAAAGGAATCCTTGCTCTAGAATAAAATAAAATAATCTGTTAGCCCTTCTGAACCTTGACTCCAACCAGTTTTTCTTTTGTTATCTCCCTCCTACACACTCAGTGGCCTAGCCAGACTGACCAACTTGATTTTTCTCTCTGGTCTCTCTGTTCCTATGGCCAGAATGCTTTGCTTCCTCACCTCTGCCTCTAGGAAACCCTGGTGAGTGCCACCTCCTAAATTGTCTTTTTTTTTTTTTTATCCTCCCAATTATCTATTCAGAACACACCCCACTCATTATTTGATGTTTACTTTTGTATTTATTTTGTTCTTCCCTCCCTCCCTCACCCAGTAGCTTACATTCATAAATGAGATGGTCCTGACTCTGAGACTGAAGATTTAGGCTGGCCTTCCCATTAGAGACTATTTCAGTATATCAGGTTCCTAATATCTATCTATACAAGATACTAGGCTAACAAACAAGAAGATCTGAATGGTGCCATAATAAACCGTGGGATTTATTTAACTATCAGTTCATAGATTTTTCTGTGTTCTTTACTTTATGATAATACATTGAAGGGAGGAGAAGTTTGTTTGTTTTTTTTAATTGGCTTTATATCATTGTGATCCTGAGCAGTCAGAAAATCCTGAATTTGAATCCAACCTTAGCAATGTCACTTATCTTCTCCATTTCCTCATCTGTAAAATGAGGGTAATAATAGCATCTATCTCCCAAGACTGTTAAAATTAAACAAAATAATATTTATAAAGTGTTTTCCAAATCTTAAAGCACTATGTGAATGCTAATTAATATTGTTATTCATATTTTTGTCTCCATAATAGAAATGAATTGAATTACAACAATTAGAGGCAGTTAGATGGCAAAGCTCTGGAGTCAGGAGGACCTGAGTTCAAATCTTTGACACTTGTTAAATGTATAACCTTGCCAAGTTATTAATCCTAGTTACCTTCCCCCTCCCCCAAAAAATTATAATGATTGTAATAACTATCATTTATCTACTTAAGGCTTACAAAGCATTTTACCAGTTCCTCACCACAACCAAAGGGTAGGTAGGTACTATTATGGGTTCCATTTTTCAAGACAAAGGGGAAGCTTAGATAGATTTAGTGACTTGCCCAGAATATCACAGCTAGTATGAAATAGATTGGAACTCAAGTCTTCTGAATTCTCCTTCCTATCCTCCAGTAACGGAGCCATCCATTGCCCAGTTCTGCCTGCCTAATACCACCATTACTGCCTTGCTCTGGTGAGCCCTTGGCCCCAAGCAGGAAGATGTAGCAGTTCTCTTTATTTGTTGCCAAATTTTTTAACTTGGGATTCTCTCTCTTTTTCAGACTGTGGAACATGGCTTCCCCCACCAGCCCAGTGCTCTGGGCTACAGTCCCTCCCTCCGAATCATGGCTATTGGGACCAGATCTGGAGCCATCAAGCTGTATCCTTTTCATTGTCTTGGTCCCCTTCCCCTTAAAAAGGCTCCCAAGAAGACCCCCTAGGAAGGACAGAGCTTTGAGACTCCTCTGTTTCTCTCCTACAAAAGCCAGCCTTTTCCAGTGGGGAGGGTGGGGAGAGAGAAGGGAGTTACCTTAGAAGGGGTACTGACCACCTAGACAAATGAAAGATGGTCTTTCTCTGTGTGTCTTATTCCCTTGGAGTTCCTAGCTTCCAATTTTATCCTGGGTGTGTAGCTTACCTTGGTGTGTAACCTCTTCTCTTTATTTCTTCTTCCTCTCCCCCTCCCCCACCCCATTCTTTGAATGAAAAAAGCCCTTCTTTGTCTTTTGCTTGTGCCATGGTTGAGTCCGGTCTTCTGGGAGCTGTCCTTTCATAAGGGGTAGATAAGACCACACATACTGGAAAGAGTTGAACTTTGTAGATTCAGTTCTAATACACTGACTATATTAAAAAGCATTTAACTTTATACTAGCACTTTAAGTTTTAGTTAATTTTATTTAATCCCAGCTAAAGCTTTCATTTGCTTCTACTGAGGTATAACAATGGGTACAGATGTAGAGTACCCCTGTTTTCTGGATCACTCCCAGGGAAATGAAAAAACAGGTCCTAACCAAGTGCTAAGCACTGTGCCAGTGGAACATAAATGGTTGTGCTACCTTTGCCCTAGAAGCAATTTATAAATCTGTTAGGGGAAATCACACTTTTTTTTGGGGGGGGGTGAGGGGAGAGGAGGGCTGTAATGGAGAGAGGCAGCTCTAGCTCCCAACCATGGTTCTTAGACATGACTGGAAGTTGCAACTACAGCACATTGGAAAATGGCCAGGCTAAAGATGAGGCTGAATGATCCCACGGATTTCAGAGCTGAGGGGCTTCACTCTTTCCAGAAAGGTAGGGTGGAAAGCAGGTAGTTTGGATTGATTCAGGTGGGATCATAAATTTAGAACTTCAGAGGGATCTTACAGGCTATTCTAGGGGAGGAAATTGAGGCAAAAGAGAATTAAATGGCTTGCCAAGAGTCATCTGAGGCTATTAAGTGTCTGAAGCTGAATTTGAACTCAGATCTTCTGACTCCAGTCTAGTATTCTATCTACTATGTTATGCATTGACTTGCCAAGCTCCTGGTGAACATCTGTGCCTCCTCCCTGCAATATAGTGTCCACAGTATATGACCTTTGAAAATGTTTTGGTCAGAAGATTGTCCTTGAGACAAGATACACATTTCTTTACCTCCAGATCCATTAAGTAGGATCCTTCCAGTTAAACTATTGGAATTTCCCTATTGGAATAAATACTGTTTGTGTTTCATTTTTGTCTTTTGTATCCCTAGTATTTTAACATAGTGAAGGACATGTGTTCAGTTAATATTAGTTGATTGATTATTTGGGCCCAGAATGGTTGTAATTTGGTTTCTTCATGAGTTGAGCACAAATAGGTAAGTATTGGGGGCTTTCCTCAATCTCAGAGCCAATTCTAATTTTGAATTATTACCCAGAGGCTTTTGGACTTAGAGTGACTTAGGGGGGTTCCTAAAAACTACCAAGAATACAGATTGATTTAATGACCAGATTGGGGTTGTTAATTCCCCCACCTCAGTGCTTTCTGGCTCATTTCAGAAGATGAAATTTATTCAGATGTAATCCTGTAATCCTTAAACTTCCCAAAGGGCTCTGGACCCAGGTTGACCTAGAGCTGGACCAGAATTGTATATAGACTTTTGGGCTATTTGGCTAGATGCTGCATTTTTTCCTGCTTGATCTGAACTGGGCTCTGGAAGGGAGATAGGGACAAGGACAGTATAGGACAGGACAAGTCCAATCTTGCTGAGTTTGAGTGGGAGGGGTAACTACAGTTGGGAGGACATGGGGCCCTGCCTGGTAGAGTGTGAATCAGCTCTGCATCTCTGCCAGGTTAATTATTACCAATCCATTCCTGAGAAGGCTGGGCAGTACTAACCAGTAGTACATCGAACTTGGCCTGGAAACAGCTCCTTAGGGTGAGGAGGTGGGAATGGTATGGGTTTCTTACAGTCCCTTCATGTGAATTCAACTTTGTCTTTAAGCCCCTGTTTAGGTACAGAACAAAGCACTAAAACTGTTCTCTCTCATGCTCAGAGTGGGATATCCTTTTGACAATGACAGTGTGTCCAAGTAATCAACCCCTTGCTATCCACTTGCCTTACCAAAAAATACCCAAGGCCATTTCAAAATAAACCACCATTCTCAGGAATGCCCAACCCCTGGTTTCTGAGCTGGAGTCTTTACTTAGCTATACATACTAGACCTGAAATAGGGAGGGTGGAATAGGGAGGATTGCACAGGAAGGGAGGGACCTCCTTTCTCCAGCTTTCCTAGAAGTTGAGTGGAATGGATGAGGGCTTCTCCTTTTGAATTTGTTCCTAAACCAGCTTCCAGCTATGGTGCCCCTGGCGTGGAGTTCATGGGTCTTCACCGGGAAAACAATGCTGTGGTACAAATACACTTCCTCCCTGGCCAGGTGAGGATGTCATATATTAATGAAATAAGAATGTGGTAGCAGGTGCAAACTGGGGTAGAGGGGAGTGATGGGGTGGGCTAGGGGGTAGAGATAACAGTTTTTCCCAGCTCCCCAGACTGTGGCTCTGGAACCATGAGTATCATCAGATTGGGCAGGATTTAGAAAGCCAGGTGAGGACTTTTGCTAAGATTGTCAGTTCTTCTGTCCTTGTTTTCTCCCAACATAGATTCAGTCTCACCTAGTCATTGTCTAGAAGGAATGCAGACTGGTTGAAAAAGGTCCCAAGTCTTCCTTTTCCATTATCCTTCCTCACCCCCGACCTTGTTGCGGTTGAGGGGAAGGAGGAAAACAGTATAATAACCATAAAGTATTGGAAATGGTCCTACCCCTTGCACTTAGGAGGTGCTGCCTCTTTTTACAAGCTGGAGGATGAAAGTCCCATCATTCATTAACTGATCCACAAAGAATCCTCTCTACTATATTATGCGTTGACTTACCAAGCTCCTAGTGAACGAACATCCATGGCTCCTCCCTGCAATATAGTGTTCCCCAAACCAATTGTAGTAAGAGTATCTGAAACAACTAGCCTTTTCTTCCCCCCATCTCTGCCCCCTCCCACCATGTACTGCTTAATTAATTTAAGCAGCATACTCAGCCCCCAGCTCCTCTCCAACATCCATCTTTATCCCCTCCTGCACTCAGTGCCAACTGATCACCTTACTGGATGACAACAGCCTGCACCTGTGGAGCCTAAATCAGAGAGACGGGGTATCTGAGCTGCATGAAGAGAAATTCTCCACGCTTCGGGGGCCTCCGGGGTAAGTCCCAGAGCCCCAGGTCCTTAGGGCTCTAATGAAGAGGCCATATTCTCTGGTGTGTTATTCCAGCACAGTGTAAGAAGCATTGAGGTTTCAGAGTTCACTGCCACCTGTCTGGTTTGATGAGCAGAGTAACCGATATGTTTGCCTTCCTATCCGAGGCTTGGTTAAGCATCTCAGTGAGATGTCTGTTTTTCCAAATTACAGCCTACTTGAGGGACAGAGGGGGGCCAGAAGGGGCCTGGGTTCTTGGGAGTGGTCTGTCCCTCTTCCCTTCTGGATCCTCACACTCACATATTTTTTGCCTTCATTGGGGATTTCAGCATTTGGAATAATACAGTGAATTTTCCTGTTTGCAGGGCTGCCCCCAGCGCCACCCAAATAACAGTGATTCTGCCTCATTCCTCCCAAGAGCTGCTATATCTGGGTACTGAAAGTGGCAACGTGTTTGTGGAGAAGCTGCCGTCTTTCCAGATACTCGAGGACCAGACTATCAGTACTGAGGCTGTCTTGCAATGGTGAGCCAGGGTGAGGGTCTCAGCGAATCTTCCCAGAAAGGAGCTCAGGCCAGCCTTATCCACTGAGAGCAAGTTGTGTTCTTGGTATAGCTTGGAAGGGCCAGGAAGCCAGAGTTGGGGAGTACCTGGGACCACAGTATCCATGAGACATAGAGCTCATTCAGTTATCCATTTCAGGACTGGGCAGGTTGGGTATGGATTTCAGGTAGAGGGAAGGGTGATACTTTCCCCCCCTTATTGGAGAAACTTGGGTAATCTGGGACATGTTCAGATTTGAACTTCGTCTCTGGGTAGCCATCAGACACCACATGATATTTCTTTTTCTGGCTTTTGGACTGGCCCCAAAGCACAGCTTCATCCTAGCCAGCTTCTGAGGCGGGATTTGCCATCATACTGGAACATTTGAGAACATTACCTCCTTTGAAAATAGCCAGGACCCCAGCAGGAAGATAACCTGGCTTCCAGTTCTTAAATATTACAATTTATGCAAAACGGTCATCTGTAGATTTGCTAGGATCCACTGTTCCTTTGCTGTTTCTGGGGTAATTGGGAATCCTTTCCCCATTCAGATTGCTGAAGACTTTTTTATATTGCATCAACAGCGGGTAGGGGGAGGAGAGAACATGGCCTTACTGAGCCTCATGTCAGTCAGCATCATGCTTTTTTCTCCCTCACCATGAAATCTAGATTAAAGTAGGAACCTTTCTGTCATTTCCCTGCGTCCAGGTTGCCTAAGGATGCACAGCACTATCGGGCATTCGAAATGGTGGAGGCGCTGCAAGAACACCCTCAAGATCCTACCCAGGTCCTGATTGGTTATAGCAGAGGCCTTATCATTATCTGGGACCTTCAGAATAGCCGGGTGCTCCACCACTTCCTGAGCGGCCAGGTAGGTAATGCCCAGGGCTGTGGGGCAGGAGGATGGGTGAATAGCATACCTTTCCTAGGATTGATGATTGACATGGGCAAGGCAAATACATATGGTCTGTACCCCTCGATATCCTATGGACTATTCTGGGTACTAGAGGAACTTATCCTAGGAAACTGAGACCCAAAGAAGGGAAATTCTTGCCTAAGGTTGCAGAGCTGGGACCCAGGTCCCCTGACTCTTTCCATTGCACCATGCTATGGTACTAATCCTCTGTATTTAAACTGGGGAAGGGGGTTTTAGGTAATGAGGAAAACTGCCTACTCAATTTCATTATCCTTCCCACCTTTTCTCTAGCAACTGGAGAATGTCTGCTGGCATCGAGATGGGGGTTGCATTGTCAGTTGCCATTATGATGGGAGCTACTGCCAGTGGAAAGTGTCCAGTGAAGCCCAGCATCCTGAGCCCTTGCAAAGCAAAGTGCCTTATGGTCAGTGGGCCTGCGTCTACCTGGAATCAGAACCAGGGACTCGAGCATCAGTCTCCTCAGCAGATCTCTATGCGTCTGTAGACATACAAATCTATTAGCTGAACCTGTGTGTTCTCTAACCAATTCCATTTCTCCTTTGTCACCCCAGGTCCTTATCCTTGCAAAGCTATTTCTAAAATCTTTTGGCTGAGGACCAGGAAAGGGTACGTCTCTGGGTTTCTCTTTTTTTTTTCTTCCAGCATCCCCACCCTTGTCCCCAACACATAGAAAATGATTTGTATTCCTTAAACAAGTATATACTTTTCTGCTTGGTGAAGATACATCAGTGGTGATTTCCAGTCTGCCATCCACCTCCAGTGGAAGCATTTGGCCCTAACCCAGTAAGGAAATAAGAATTGGAAAGTGAGCCAATGTAAGAACATTCAGATCCTTCTGGGAAGGAAGGGGAAAGGTTCCTGAATCATCTATAAACCTTAATTCCCTTTACACACACACACGTATCCAGCATCAATGAATGGATGTCTTATTTCCAGCAACCTTTCAGCACTGGGATTTTTCATTCTGAAAATACCATATTTAGCGAGAAAGGGAAAGGGACTAATTAAGGGAATGAGTGAGACAAAGCCCTGATATACCTTTCTGCTATAGTACTATGTCCTTATCACCATCAGCACCTGGGAAACTATCTCCTAGCAAGGGAGATACATTGTATCACTCTTCCCAGGATACCCAGGCCAGGGTATCATTAAGCCTCTTGGTCTAGTGGCCTTCCCAGAAAAGTAGGAAGGATGCGTAGGAAGGATGCTTCCATCTCTCCTTGCCCTGAATGCATGTCCCCACTTCCCTCTGGCAAAGCCCTAACCTGAGGGGACTGAGGTTGCTCATTCTGTCTTCTGGTTTGACTCCCACCTCCAGGCTGCCCTACATCATCTTCCAGGGCGGTATGCCCCGAGCCAGCTATGGAGACCGGCACAGCATCTCAGTGTTCCACGGGAACCAGGAGACAGCTTTTGACTTTACCTCTCGAATCATTGATTTTACTGTCCTCACAGAGGCTGACTCTGGTAGGCTGGACCTTTTTGGGATGGCTGCTTTTGTACATGGGTCAGTAGATGAAGAGAAAGGAGGCTGCCACATAGAGATAGAAAAAGATAGGAGAGAAGGAAAAAGCATGTTTTAAAGCACAAACATCTTAAAGTTCACAACCCTTGGAAGATAAGTGCTGTGATTATCCCCATTTCACAGATGAACAAACAGAGGCAGACAGACAGTGACCTACCCAGAAGCACACAGCCACAGAGTCTGGATCATTTCCTGACTCCAGGCCCAGCCCTATGTCTACTTGTTGCCTTCCTGTCTCTAATAGGGATAGGGACTGGACACCTGTGATTTCATTAATATAGGGAATTACTAGGTGAGGAAACTTCCTCTTGCCAATGCAAGTTGGTACCTAATCTATAGCAATTAAGTGGTTTTCTAGGTCAATATATACCTGCAGGGATCCTTATATATGGTTTAGTGGCTTTCATTTCTATTTGACACAACTGTCCTAGAACATTTTGAAAAGCCAAATGGCTTGCTCAGGGTAACAAAGCCAGTATATTTTAGAAGCTAGATTCAAATCCAGGTCTCAATGACTTCAAGCCTCCCTCTCCCTATAATAGGTCTTTAAGTGTGTATTTAAAGCTGGGAAAAACCAGACACTGGGCCTTCCTGAACTTGTGACACACTTAGATTCCTGATATAACAGAACACTAGAATTGAAGTCAGTGTTGGTGATGATGGTTTGGGACTTACTTTGGGCATATCACATAACCGGCTTCCACATCTGCAAAATAATTAGATATCTGTCTCATTTCATGGGACATCATCTTCATGGGAAGAAGGGGCTTCTGTGGTAAATCCCCAGTCCTATAGAATAATTTAGCTTGAGCCTACTGAGTCAGCCCAAGGCAGAACCCATCCTGGTCATTCCCTCAAAGTGTTTCTGAATATTCTATCTGGTAGGGACCTTAGAGGCCATTTAGCCCCACCCCTTAAAGTGATACTTGAAGATACTTGGGTCTAGGAAAGTTTTGTCCAAGTTTATAGCTCCTCTGGGAGTCAGTGCTAACTTTCTGTCCTATGCTGTTCTCTGCATTGTAATTTTTGTTCTTGTTCATGGCTTTCTCTGCTTACAAATCTATACTACGGATTCCTGTGTTAAGGGAAATGAGGTATGGGGGAGGGTTAGTATTCTGTTTGGCTTTTAAGATTCCTGTCTTCCTCCCACCCCAGTCTTCCCTTGCCAAAGCTGGGCACAGCCTGAATTGAATAGCACAGGGGTGAATCAGTCTTGCAACTTAGGTGAGATCAAAGGGGGCTGATATTGAAACCTGGAGGGAAAAAGAGAGAGTAGGAGTTCCTCCTCCTAATTATTCTAGTTTAATGAGGCCTTTTGAACTGGAGAAGAAAGGGTAGGGCAGTCCTAGAACTACCCTAACCTTGTTGGTCTCTGTGTTTTCCTGTCCTTCCTGAGCCTACCAAGTCCTTTCCCAATAAGACTCAGCCCTTAAATTTTCCTTCTCCTTCCTCATCTGGAGAGCCCAGCATACCTAAATTACTGTTCCCCATGCTATCATATTAGGAAACCAGTGGTTCTAAACCTGCATCTGTCATTGGCTATCTCTGTGATTTTGCTATTCAATCAACTTCAGCTAGGGACACTGTCACCTTCTGTGCTAAGCTTTAAAGGTGAATAAACAAGTAAGACAGGGTTTCTGCCTTCAGGTGACTGACATGATGACATAATCAGGAAGATAAGTCAGGCACAATTGTTAAATTACAAAACAATACAGAAAAATGCCATCATTTTCTCTGAGTTTCTCTTCCTCTCTGCAAGGATGAAAAACAGTCTCACAAACATATTAGGAAGATAAAATTTCATAAAAAACAAAGGTATTTGAAAAAAATTAATTCTATTAATGGGTTTTTTAATTATAATGGTAACTATCATTTATGCATATGACCGATCTTTTTTTTTAAAAAAATCATTCATTTTTAGTGTTTAACTATCTATAGGTAATTGGAAAAATAAAATACTATTACTGGAGAAAAATTCATTCATTTTAAGCAGTTATTAACTTTCCCATTGGCCCCTTTTTAAAAATTCTCATAATTAATATACACAGTCCAGCAAAACAAATCTTTTTGTTAGCCATTTCTAAACTTGTTTGTCTTATTTCACATTTTTAAGTCCATCCCTAGCAGGAGATAGATGAGATGCTATATCTTTAGTAATCTATCATTGCATTGACAGGAACGCTAAAGTCTTTCAGAGTTGTTTTTCTCTGTCATAATGTTATGGTATAAATTGTTCTCCTTGGTTCCATTCAGTTCCCTTGGCATCAGTTCACAGAATTGCTCCCTGTTTCTTCCAAAATTGTCTGTTTCATCAATTCCTATGGCACAGTAATATTCTATTATGTTTATATACTACAATTTGTTTGGCCATTAGTTAATAGGTAGGCACATGCTTCTATACACCAATCCACTCTTACCATTCCTGAACCCACTGCTCAGTCATTGTCTGCCCACTATCACTAAGAACTAGAGTTCCCAACATTTTTAAAAATTTTTCTTGATGTTGGCTTTCAGTAAAACCTCCATGTCTTCTATTCAATTTGAAAGGAAATACATTTAGAGTCTTAAAAGAAATATCCCACTCTCCAAATTATGTTATCCCTCCACTTTGTTTCTTGCTTTGAATTTGATTGAGAACAAGGAATAAGACTGATAATCCTGATTGAAGTGATTTTAGGTCCATAATTAGAAGAGACTATACTGGTCATCTAGGCTTTTTACTGAAGAATGAAACTGAAATTTAGGTCACACAAGCAGGTACTTTGCATCCAAACTTAGATGTGAACTGGTCATCTAACTCTCAAGTCCAGGCTTCTGTTCATTACACAACGCTGGATTAAATTATTAGCGTCTGACATTCTCCACATTTAAATCATTAATTATTGCCCCTTTTGTAATATTTCAACAGAGTGACTTAGTTATTTACTAAATATTCTTGGAGCTCTCTTTACTAGCTTCTTGCCCCTAGGTAGGAAACCCCTATTTTCATAAGAGAGCCTTCCTGGAAGAAGTGAATTCTGGTCAATTCCTCTGGGGTTTTACTTTCTGCCTTTTGACAGATCTTGTGGCCCTCAGCAAGATACTTAACCACATTGGTACCTGACTTGCTTCCCTTCTTCCATCTTTATAATGAGTAGACTCTGCCCCTACCAATTCTCAGGGGGGTATAGCTAAATACATCATTTCCAAGAAATAGCAGTCAGGCTGATTTGGGGTTAATCTTTGACCACCGTCACCCCCATTTCATCACCATGAAACCATGAATCTCAGAAAAAGGAAAGAAAAATAACACATTATGCCATATCCATTTTAAGAAGTAGCCAGCTAATAGGAGATTCCTTTGTTCTTGCATCTGCTTCCCAGGCAGTAAGGATTTCTTTAAAGCCCTACTGTCGTCAGCTTTAATTCCTTTTTTCGTAATTTGTATGCCTTTTTTGCTTTTGCTTATCTTGCTCTTGCATCACTTACATGTTTTCATGTTTTTAACTTGTATCTTCATATTGTTTTGTGACAATATGAACAATGATCTCCAAGTCGTTTTTATCATGCATTGTTTTTAAAAATTGAACATTTCCAATATACATATTTATCTATAAATCAGGTATACATATATTTATGTACATTAAAAAAGATTATGTACATTATAAAACCTACACAAAAAGTAGGAATTAAAATGGGTGAGATAAAAATAAAATAAGCAATATTTTTAAAAATAATTTTATCTTGTAATACAGTGGGTGGGTCTAGTTTGATTTCTGGTATCTAGTGAACAAGATAACTCATAAAAATGTTCATTATCCCCCGTTTTCTCAAAGGGCACCAGTGGCATCACAAAGTTGATATCTTGACTTTTAGGGGTATTAGTTTTAAGTAAAGGAGAGTTGCACAAAAATGTGGAGCACAGTGGAATAAGAGGATTGTTGGCTAGGCTTATTAAGTCATGATACTAATTTTTTCAGTCCCATTCACTAATAATGCAAAGATACTGAAAGATGGTTAACTTATGCCCATCTTTCCTGATGTCAATAGTTCTTGCAAATAAATTAGATTTTGCATTTTTAAAAAATGTTTTATTTAACAAATTTAAACTCCTGAAACTGTACACTTGGAACATAGTTCTAAATGTTAAAAAATTCCCTTTCCCAGTTTATATGCAAATATGAATACTTGTATAGGTGACACATTTTCAAAATGCAAAAGCTTTAGTTTTTAACTCTTGCTAATTGCAGTGATTTCATACAGTCACCATCAGCAAGATGTATGCATACTTAGGTTGAGGTTCATAATTAATGATAGAGGGTATCTCTTTATTTCAAATAATCTTGATAGTGGTTTTGTTTTGTTTTTTTATTGCTTTTATTTAATTGGATTACAGTTGTTTTTACCAATTAGGAAAAATATGGGAAATGTTATTTTCAAAGATTCTTGTTCTATAGGCAGTTAGTGGTACAGTGAGGAAAGAGCTTTAAAAAGCATCTATTAACTATTAGCTATTAACTTTTTGATGCTGGGCAAATTACTTAACTGATTCAATCTGGTTTCTGCCAAGATTCTTGTTCTATAGGCAGTTAGTGGTATAGTGAGGAAAGAGCTTTAAAAAGCATCTATTAACTATTAGCTATTAACTTTTTGATGCTGGGCAAATTACTTAACTGATTTGTGTTTTTGGCAGTTCAGTAGGACTTATTTAACAAGTATAACTGGGAGCTGTATTATTCAGTGGATAATTTCTAGGAAATTCTCCTAGAAATTCTGTAAGTTAATAAAATCACAATTCTTCCTAAATACAAAAGTCCTGTAAAGTACTGGGAGCCTCAAGAGCCAAGATTCTGTTTGCCAAAATCAATGGAGACTTACTTGGGTGGAGGATTGGTTTTCCAGTACTGTAAGGGTAAGGAGATAAAGGCTTTGTTGGCCCATTGGGATTCCCCTGGGCAAGGATCACAGTTTCCTCTCTAAAAGGAGTTCAACCTTGGAACAACCTTGTCTTAAAGGGTGAGGAAGGCACTGAGTGAACCCAACAAACTATTTGTAACCAGTGGGGGTTTTTTGAAGGTGGGCCTGTTCCTTTCCTGTCACCTGTTCTGGGAGCTTAATCCCCACTTCCTACACATACACAGAGCCAAGTGACCTGATATGTGGCAGTAGGTGTGTGTCTCCTGGGAAGGATTCCCAAATCTGAATGTGTATAGGTGGGATCAGTGACTGTGGGTGTATTCAGAAAAGTTAAGACTGGACTCTCCTGAGAAACTCTGGTCCCTTCTGAAAAAGTCTCTGAAGGAGAGATTTGGGTTGTATTAGTAAGATGTTAATTATTTTTATAAAAGTAGATGAAAAATAGTTGCCTTCATTAGGATCCAGGGACCTTGGAGGGATGGGAATTCTGTGGTTCTGCTCCTGGAGAGCGTGATGTGGGAGTGTATAGAGGGCATCTCTGTGATGTGATTCTTAAGCCTTCGGGCTTATCCCTAAGCAGCAGCAGATCCTGAGTTAGCTGGGCATGGTCATCACAATCTGTGGGCAGAAGAATTTTGGTGGTGGGTAATCCTGTATGTGTACAATTTGGGGGGGGGATAATATTTTTTTCCTGAGGCAACTGGAGTTGAGTGACTTGCCCAGGATCACACTGCTAGCGGAATGATATTTCTCATAATTTTATTATTATAATAGTATGTGTGTGTGTGTGTGTGTGTGTGTGTGTGTGTGTGTGTGTGTGTGTGTAATAGAATGGTAATTTAGATGGGGGGAAATGAAACTGCCTTCTAGTGGGCGAGGACACATCGTGCTTTTCCTGCTCTAGCAGAGCCCAGATAGGGAGCCTGAAGTCACCCCATCCTTTCTCCCTAGATTTTGATGAGCCTTATGCCATGGTGGTGTTGGCTGAAGAGGAACTGGTGGTGATTGACTTGAAGACAGCAGGGTGGCCAGCCATCCAGGCCCCATACCTAGCATCCCTGCACTGTTCTGCCATTACCTGCTCTCACCATGTCTCTAGCATCTCCCTGAAACTCTGGGAGAGGATCGTTGCAGCTGGAAACAAACAGAATTCTCACTACTCCTCCATGGTACGTTTCCCTGCGAGTGCCCGCCTCAGTGCCCTGGTTCCCCCTGCCAAGCCCCCCCCGCCTTGTGTTTCCAGGCTTTTGAGGTCTGGCCATGTGTTTTTCAGGTGTGGCCCATTGATGGGGGCACGAGTCTGGCCCCAGACCCCCCTCAGAGGGACCTGCTGCTCACGGGGTGAGTGATGGTGGTGGCCGTACCCACAGGGCAGGTGTGTGGGGTCGCGCCACTCTGCTCTGTCTCCCTGCTCACGCCCTCTCCCTTGGTCACCGCTTACTCTGCCCACAGGCACGAGGATGGCACAGTGAGGTTCTGGGATGCCTCGGGGGTCTGCCTACGCCTGCTCTATAAGCTCAGCACGGCACGCGTGTTCCTCACTGACACCGACCCCAATGACAACCTCAATGCCCTGGGGGAGGATGAGTGGCCCCCCCTGAGGAAGGTAAGACCCGGCGGGGGCCCCCTCAGGACTGGGCATTTTGGGGGCCGGTTTGCAAAGTCTCCCTTTTTTCTTCCCCTCTTGTCAGGTCGGCTCCTTCGATCCCTATAGTGATGACCCGCGACTGGGGATTCAGAAGATCTTCCTTTGTAAATACAGTGGTTACTTGGCAGTGGCGGGAACTGCAGGGCAGGTAAGAGTCAGGGAGGGAGGGAGGGAGGGAGGACAGGAGCAGGTAAGAGCCGGGGAGGGAGGGAGGACAGGTAGGAGCCAGGGAAGGAGGGGAGAGAGGGGAAGGGAGGACAGGTGCAGGTAAGAGCCGGGGAGGGAGGTCAGATAGGAGCTTCAGCCTGACTTGCAGCCCTGCTCCTCCTGCCTTCTCTGGCCACTGGCCTCAGCTCAGGGGGTGCTGATGATCAGGTCCTTCTGTGCTCAGCCCTCTGTCCTGCTGCCTCCCAGGTGCTCGTGCTGGAGCTGAATGACGAGGAGGCAGAACAAGTGGTGGACCACGTGGAAGCTAACCTTCTGCAGGACCAGGAAGGCTATCGCTGGAAAGGCCACGAGCGGCTTCGGGCTCGGCAGGGGCCCATCTGCTTTGAGCCAGGCTTTCAGCCTTTCATCCTAGTGCAGTGCCAGCCCCCGGCCGTGGTCACCTCCCTGGCTCTGCATTCCGAGTGGAAGCTTGTGGCCTTTGGCACAAGTCACGGCTTTGGGCTCTTTGATCACCAGCAGAAGAGACAGGTCTTTGTCAAGTGAGTGTGCTTCCCTTGGGGGGAAGGGTTGAGACGTGGAAGGAACCAGGAAACAGCTCAGGCAGTTTAACAGATGCCAGACATTTATTAAGGGCTTACCATACCCCAGGCACTGTGCTAAATAAAAAATACAATTAAAAAAATAGGCCTACTTGTCATCAAGGGGGGAAATTGGAACACAGCGTTTTGCAAGGGCTGATATTGAAGAATGGTCCATGCACAGGTTTTGAAAAATAAAAAGCTTTAATTAAATAGAAATAAAACAGAAAAAGAAATATTCCTTGTCTTCAAAGAGCACACATCCTAGTGGAGAAGACAACAGGTTAATAACTATGTGCATGCAGGATCTGTAACAGGTAATTTCAAAGGGAAGGCACTGACAGGAGGAAAGAATAGCAAAGACAACCCTCCCCCCACCCCCCGAAAAAGGGGCTTTGAACTGAGTCTTAAAGGGAATCCAGAAATGCCTATAGGTCATTCACCTCTTGTCTCTTCAGTAGTTCAGTCTTAGCTCTTTTAAGAAGATAAAGGGGTTTTTTTGTTTTGTTTTTTTTTCCTTCTTGATCCTTCTTGTACAGCAAGATATCTATAAATATATGATATTTTAACATATTTAACATGTATTAGACTACCTGCCATCTAGGGGAGGAGATGGGGGGAAGGAGGAAAAATTTGGAACACAAGGTTTTGCAAAGGTTAATGTTGAAAAATGACCCATGCATATATTTTATAAATAAAAAGCTTTAATAAAAAAGAGAGAAAGAAGGGTGGATATACATGTTTCCTTCTCTCCCTTTCAATCTTTTTCTGAGAGCTGATGTTATGAGCTGCATGGAGATTCAGGCCTCCATTTGAAGGGCTCTGACCTGTGTCTGGCCATCCCTAGATGTACGCTGCACCCCAGTGACCAGCTAGCCATGGAGGGCCCCCTATCCCGTGTAAAGTCTCTGAAGAAATCCTTGCGGCAGTCGTTCCGAAGAATGAGCCGGAGCAGGGCGTCCGGTCGCAAGCGGCGCATGGCTGGCACCTCGGGAGAGGTAAGCCTGGAGAGAGGGATGAAGTTAATGCCTATTTTCTTCTTGATCCAGCTGCTAGTGGTATAAGGGGTTCTTCTTTCTTCCCTGGGTACCTTGGCTGCCCTGTGGAGAAAGTGCAAACAGGGCTTGTCCTGCCCCTTTGGGATGCCTCATAGTCTGAGAAATGCTCTGTGGTCCAAAAAAAGTATAGTTGGCTTTGGGTTAAGATACAGAATAAGGGCCTCGTGAGATTTATCACTCTCACTTCCCCTGCCTCCAGACAACACAAACCTCCATAACAAATACAGCAGAACAGATTCCCATGTTAGCCATGTCCAATAATATTTATCACCTCCTGTATTTTAAGTCCATCACCTTTCTGGTACAAAATCATGACTGGGATGCCTCTTTTTCCAATCCTCCGGACTCCTAATTTATCATTTGTGTTGATAGCAATGCATACATCTTTCAGAGTAGTTTTTCTCAGTATGGTTATTAACATTATATCCCTACTCTGTGCTGATTTCCTTTTGCCAGCCTCGTAGAGCCCCCCATTTCCTCCAAATTGTCCATTTCACCATTGTCATCAGTGTTAAGTTCCCGTACCCCTGTTCAGCTGTTCCCCAGTAGTTTCTAGCTGCCATCAATATTTCTGTGCACATTTCCCTCTTTGTTGGGGGCACAGACTCAATAGGGATGTTGCTTTTCCCCTCTGCATCCCCTACCTTGTTCTGTCCCCCCGTCGCCCAACCCCATCTCTGGCTTAGTTGCAGGAGTTGAATGCCAGGGCAGACCGGGCAGGTTTGCAGAACATGGAGCTGGCCCCGGTGCAGAGGAAGATTGAAGCAAGGTCCGCGGAGGACTCCTTCACTGGCTTTGTCCGGACTCTCTACTTTGCCGACACCTTCCTGCGAGACAGTGAGCAGCTGCTCAGTCCAGCTGGGCTGGGGAGAGGGGGCAGAGGGGACTAACTCCCGGCTTTCGCCTGTGCAACATCCCAGAGAATTCTGAGCCGGCCCTCGATCTCCTTCCTACCATGGTCAGAATGTTTAGAGTCAAAGTACCTGGCTTTGAACCTTGGTTCTTCTATGTATTAAGTGTGTGATGCTGGGCAATGACCTTTTGTAACTGTTTCCTCATCTGCTACTGAGATACATTCTCCCTCTCCCATCCCTGCTTCCTAGAATGTAGGATGTAAGCATAGGTGTGAGAGCCCGTGTACGTCTGGCATGGGGGGAATGGGAGAAGACCCTGGAGAAGTGGTCTGAGGTCTGCAGTGACTTACTGTAATTAGTTTTGGGCTCCCTAGAAAAGAGAACAAACTGGAATGATCTACCCCTCTTCCGAGGAGGTGGTGGCTCAGGACCCTGTTCCTTTCACAGGTTCTTGCCACTGCCCTTCTCTGTGGGTGGGCACCAATGGGGGCACAGTCTATGCCTTTTCCTTGCGTGTACCACCTCCTGATAGGAGAATGGAGGAACCTGTCAGAGCTGAACAGGGTGAGTGTTGGATGGGAGAGCCAGGCTCTGGTGGGGACTAGGGGAGGGGGAGATCACACCTCCTGTGGCAGAAAGCTCGTCTCATCCTTGTCCCTCCTGCCTTTCTCCTTATAGCCAAGGAGATCCAGCTGATGCACCGTGCCCCCGTGATAGGCATCCTAGTCCTGGATGGGCGAGGCTTGCCCCTGCCTGAGCCCCTGGAGGCAGCCCATGACCTCTCAAAGAGCCCGGACATGCAGGGCAGCCACCAGCTCCTTGTTGTGTCTGAGGAGCAGTTCAAGGTAGTTGGTGGGAAGGGGCTGCGTTGTGACCTCGGGACGAATGCAGACCAGCTTTTTCATTTCTTGTATCTCTGCCTTTTAGCATAGGACCTAGCATATATATATATATATGTATATATATATATATATATATATATATATGTGTGTGTGTGTGTGTGTGTGTGTATATATATATATATATATGGTTAAAAAATTTTAATAAAACAAAATAAAAGATGCTTAATAAATTATTAAATAAAAATAAAGAATATAATGGGCTTCTTTAGAGAGGAATGAGGAAGAAATTCCTGGTTCCAGGGAGAAATGGGATTTATGGCATTATGGGAATGTTAGAACCCAATGGAGAGTGATAACTAAATCACTTGGGAAAACTTCCTAAAAGAGGTGATTTTTCTGCAGAACCTAGATGAAGGAAATAATGGTCTTTCTTAGAGAGGAATGAGGAAGAAATCCCCTGGGAGATAAGATTAGCAGGTGTACAAACCAGTGCATAAGAGGGAGATATGTGGGGACAGATAGGTGATGAAAACTCCTGTTAGTCTAAAGTTTAAAGTGGGAGATTCATGACTGATAATAGCCTTGAATGGACTGGGCTCTCAGAGGGGCGAGCTTGGGTGATAAGTAATGTTCCTTTCCTCCTCCTTGCCCCCTTAGGTGTTCACTCTGCCCAAGGTTAGCGCAAAGCTGAAACTGAAGCTCACTGCATTGGAGGGCTCGCGGGTACGACGGGTCAGCGTGGCCCACTTTGGCAGCTGCAAGGCAGAGGACTATGGAGAACACCATCTAACCGTCCTCACAAATCTGGGGGATGTCCAGGTGGTCTCCCTGCCCTTCCTCAAGCCCCAGGTACGATACGGCTGCATCCGCAAGGAGGACGTCAGTGGGATTGCTTCCTGTGTTTTCACCAAATATGGCCAAGGTACAGTGGCTTTGGGGGCCCCAGACCCAGGGGGCTGTCCACTGGGTATAGGTAGTGGGGAGAAGGTATCTTAATGAGTCTTCCTAAAACGTTGTTCTCCCTGCTGCTACAGCCCTCAGCGTTGCTCAGGTTAGGGGATATGCTGAAGAGGCTGAAAGGATGCTCTTGAGAGGGGATGCTCCTTCTCTCTGAAGTTCCTGTTGGATTCACACCTTGCCATCTCTTTGCCCCTTTACTTAACTCTGCAGGCTTCTACCTGATCTCACCCTCAGAGTTTGAGAGGTTCTCTCTCTCCACAAAATGGCTGGTTGAGCCTCGGTGTTTAGTGGATACAGCAGATACCAAGAATCACTACCCTACCCGGAATGGCTCAGGTGTCAGGAGGACCCCAAACAGAGCCAGGTGAGTAAAAGAGCGGGTTCAGGGCGGGAGCATTCCCTGGACTTTGAATGTCCTGGCCCCAGTGCCAGGAGGCAGCAGGAATTGGGAGGCTGGGAACTGGGTGGGTTATCTCACACAAAAGTTGCTTTCTGGCTCTTAGAAAAGCTCAGTGTTCTCTCCTTTCAGGAACTCGGAGAGCCTGGGAGATGGAGGCGGTGAGTAAACCTACTTGTAAATCATGGGTATGTAGAAGGAGCCTCCGGGGATGGGGTGGAAGCTTCATGAGAATGGGGATCGGTGTCTGCCGTCTCTAGTAATCCCTGGAGGAAGGGGTAGGGAGGGGACCAGGTGTACTTTGTGTCTGTGGACTGAGAGTGAAAAGGAGGCATCCCTTAGAACACTAATATCAAACTCAAATCAGAATAGGCTGCACCAGACCAAGTCCTATGGGCTGCATTAGCATTATCCATATTTTATTCCATTTATTTTGTTAAATATTTCCCTACTGGCCACACTGGAGATTAGAAATGCAGGCTGACCCAAATGAGGGCTCTCCAAAAAGCTTTTTGTTATGTGGGTTTATATTTGAAATGAAAATTTAAAAAGAAATGTAAATGTCTTAGTCTTGGAACAAAAGTGGTTTTGACTTTGAGGACTCTGAGAAAGGGTCTGCAAGATGACCCCACGAGAACCCCCAGACCACAGACTTTGAGCGCTCCCCTGGTGTCAGGGTTGGGAGAACGTGGGGAAAGTTCCAGAGGAAGCAGGGTCAGGATTCAGTGGGTCTGTGGACTCCTCTTCCTTTCAGGGAGGAGCCAGGAACCATTGATGGAGCGGGCCCTACTCAGTGATGAGAGTAAGTGGGAAATGTGAGAGGATCTGACCTGGGGAAGGAGTAGAGATGAATACTAAACCTCATCCTGGAAAAACGATTTCCCTGAGATTTGAAAAAGGCTTGTTCTGGGAACCAGGCGGTATCCGGAGATCATTGACAGGGAAAGGAAGAGGGGGCATTGGATGT
Source organism: Myrmecobius fasciatus (assembly GCA_023553655.1). Lineage (NCBI taxonomy): Eukaryota > Metazoa > Chordata > Mammalia > Dasyuromorphia > Myrmecobiidae > Myrmecobius > Myrmecobius fasciatus. The sequence continues at coordinate 74,551 of JAJPUD010007745.1, read as the reverse complement.
CTAAAATACCACCAAACCCGTGTTCCCTCTCCTTCCCTTACTCATTCCCACCCCACAGGATTTGTAAAGTATAACAATATCATTATTTCTGAGATATCTGGGTGGCAACATATGCTAGTTCCTCCCTAACCTCTCGGATGGGGCAGTGTCTTCCTCAAAACATCCCTTTTCTTGATAAAACAGCTCAAATCCCCTTTCTCTTCCTGAATTCCTCCCTCCTGCTTCCATTCCTTACATTACAGCCCACTGATTTGCATTTACTTATTTATATTTATATATTATTATATGTAATATACATATATAATAGAATTATTCTATTCTATCATATATAATAATATAAAAGAATAGCTGCTAACATACAATATAGTCATACTTGGTAGGGAATTTTATTTTTATACTCCCAGCAGCTGGCGTAATGTCTGCTCTGTGTAAAAGCTTGTGAATTGATTCTTTGCAGGAGTCCTGAAGGAGATCCAGAGCACTTTGGAAGGTGACAGAGGGTGAGAAAGCCCCTATATCTTCCTCTTGTTCCCTCCTCTCCCCCTCCCCAGCAAAAGATAGAACCCGGATTCCCTCAGCAGGGTGACTCTGCTATGGCTGCAGAAGGCATTGTCCCAGTGAACCCGAGGCATCTTATTTCATGTCCCAGTATTTCCCGTGGCACACAGGACAGTAATACTCTAGGACCCGCACAGTCTCCTGTGCTCATGTTAATTGAATGGGATGGAATGCTGCTCAACCTCACGGGTCCCAGCCACTCGCTGACAGTTCTCTCTTTGCAGGAGTTATGGGGAGTGGTATTCCCAGCAAGTTGCAATGGGACGTAGACACAACGGTGGAGGTAGGTGACCCCGTGGGTCCCGGGCAGGGCTCTGTATCCTTAAGTATGGGGAGGGGGCCCCCTGAGAGGAATCAGAAGGACCCCACCCCAGACAGGCATCCAGGCGTCCTGGGCGGCACCCGGGGGAGTGTCCCAGGCCCAGAGAACAGGGATTTCTCTGTTCCATCTTTTTAAGTGTTCTGCTCATGGAAAACCCCAGGAGAGACAGGTGAAAACATACACTGGACACACTGGCTCCCAGTCCCAAGGCTGTTTTCAAAAAGGCTTTTAGCTCAGGGCTTGTTCTGTGTAGGCTCAGAATTTCCTCACGAGGTATTCCGGCCTCCCTTGGACACTTAGGTTGTTTTTTACCCGTCTCCCTCCTTCCCACCCGGTCCCTCTGGAAGTCAGCTCTTATCCCACAGAAATGACCAGTTGTCCATCTTTCTGTTTCTCCAGTAGAGTGATGGTTGCAGATAGAGAGGCTGCCTTGCAGATATAAGTGCCACAACACTACTGAAGGTCCTTCCATGGAGGGTGCTGACCCTGGTGGAGGTCTGGATGGGGCCTGTCCAGGGCTGGACAGGAGCACTCCCCGGCCTGCACCTCTGCTGCTGCTCCAGCCTCTCCAACACCTCCCCCGGCCCCTTTGGTCGGGGTAAGGTTGGAATCCAGAGACATCCCTGAATGGACAGGGTGATCCTTTCCCCCACTCCTTGTCTGTCTTAGTCCCCTTTGTCAATATTTGCACAGTTTTTATTCTCTTCCCTCTCTCCCCTTCTTTTGTAGTGGGATGAGTTTTAAATTATAAATTTTAACTGCCTCTGGGTGAAAAAGTTTTTAATAAATACCTTATTACCTCTTTGCTGGACTGACCCAATGGTTTATTTGGTACTTTAAAAAAAATCCTGTAGGGTCTTACATTTAAATGAATATGGATTTTTAGAAATGTACTGTCAAGTGAGTCCTTGAGGGACCTGGGACCCTCGAAGGGCTAAGGGCCCTGAACCCCCCCCTAAGGGGAGATTTTATTCTTATAACTGTCTTAAAATGGAGCAAACCATGTCTAAACAACACTGTGGCCTGTTCTTTATGGAATAAAGGACTAGAATGTTTATTATCTTAATGTGTCTGTCTGTCTACTCCAGCACCCTTGCTCTGGCTGGGAGGTGGCTAGAAACATTCTGTTTGTCCGCCCTTTGTGGTTTCTTCTCCCCAAGTTGTAGTTCAACTCTGGGTAGAAGTTCCCAAGTGAGCCACCTCCTCCCAACAGGGGGCCATTCTAACCCAGGGGGAAACCTGAATGCAAGGGTAACTGTTGAAAAATTATCCATGCATATGTTTTGAAAATAAAAAAGCATTAAAAAAAAAAATAAAGAAAATCTCTCTGCCATTTGTCTCTGTGACTGGGGGGAAGAGGAGAGGATGGGGAGTTGCTTTCTAAGGTCTCTTCAAACATGGATTCAAATAAAATATACCAACTGATCTTGATTCCTGACAGCTTTTACTCCTATCAGAAGACAGGTGGGCAATGTTGCTTAGGTACATAGGTATGACTCCCCCCCCCCCCTTCTAATTCTTAATTATAGTTCTTGATTGTAGATTCACACTTCAAGGTCTTACACTCACAAAATCCACACTATTTGACAGATGAGGAAACAGCCCTATGATCAAGAAATGGTAAATGAGGTCTTACTTGGATTCCAGATCTCTTTTCCCTGCACCATGAATTTGTAGATGTAGAAATCAAGGCTAGGGAAATCCTGACTTTTTGCTTAACTGTTGACTGACCTACAACTGTCTCATTTGGTTCTAAAGTCAAACCTAAATTTAGTAGGGGACTAGCCTGAGTCAGACCAGAGCAGCCAGCCCAAAATACTAGGGTAACATCAACATAATGCTAGATGCCAGGGTTCCCGGTGCTAATGGATAATAATTTCTGTTTAGGTTCAGAGTCATTTGGGAAGATCAAATAAGAACCTTGTATGTGAAAGCCTTTGTGAGCTATAAACGCTATATAAATGAGTGCATTATCACAGTGGGAAAGTGAATAGGAGCAACCTTGGCCTATCCAGGACAAAACTATTAAAATATTTGGAGAAATGGAATTGGATAACTCTTTGTCATCATTCTCCAGGACAGTCACTTTTGTCAAAAGGGTGAGACTTGGGAGGAGGATACCTGGGCTGAGGTGTCTGGAGACTCTGTCTCACCTACCCAAATGAATTTATAATTACTTCAAAAGATTAATGCCTTCCTTGTAGTGGGTACTCCCTTGTGGGGGCTTATGGGTATATGTTGTTCTGACATTTTCAGTTGTATGCATTTCTTCATGATCCTTTTGGAGGGAGGGCTAAAGGTATTTCTTGGCAAAGATACTGGAGTGGTTTGCTATTTCCTCCTCTAACTCATTTATATCTGAGGCTGATTCCAGGCCTGGTACTCTCCAGTGTGCCATTTCGCTGGCCACATAATATACACATATATAAGATGTTCATACACATGCATATATACATACACACACAATGTGGGTGCACAGCATCAGTAATCTGTTGCTTGGAGCCATGTTCCTCTGCTTTGTCAGGTTTACCAAGCTCCCCCAATTTCTACCATGTACAGTTTTTGAGAAATGTTAGCTGTCTCCCAGGCTAGTTTCCTGGTTAGCCATCAATGTCAATGTTGAATGAGTGCACTAGGTACCAACCTTTGCAAGGGTTTCACATTACCAGGAAACGGTGTCTGCCTCCAAGGAACTTGTGAATTTAAAGGACATTAGATGGCATGGGGTTAATTCAATTGTGTTTAAGTATGAAGAAACAGTATAAATTTAAAGCTATGCCCAAAGGGCTGTGAAACTGCATACCCTTTGATCCAGCAGTGTCTCTATTGGGTCTGTATTCCAAAAAGATCAAAAAAAGGGAAAAGAGCAACATTTTCAAAAATATAAAAAAGGAGAAAGGGACCCCCATGTGCAAAAATGTTTGTGGCAGCCCTTTTTGTAGTGGCAAGAAACTGGAAAATGAATGGATGCCCATCAATTGGAGAATGACTGAATAAATTATGGTATATGAATGCTATGAAATATTATTGCTCTGTAAGAAACGACCAGCAGGACGATTTCAGAGAGGCCTGGAGAGACTTGCATGAACTGATGCTGAGTGAAATGAGCAGAACCAATTAATGCTTGTTTGTACACAGCAACAAGAAAATGCAATGATGAATGATTCTGATGGCTCTTCAACAATGAGGTGATTCAGGCCAATTGCAAGAGATCTGTGATGGAGAGATCCATCTCCACCCAGAAAGAGGGCTATGGGGACTGAATGTGGATCACAACATAGTATTTGTATCATTGTTAAATAAAAAGCTATTAAAAAGAGGGAAAAAAAACAGTATATTAAAGGAAATGCTGAGAAGAGTGAGGAAGGCTTGGATTTGCTAAATTGACAACATATAGATCTTTGAAGTTTGGGAAGTTCTTTAATCTCACTTTGTCCTCACATTAATCCTGGGAGGTAAGTAAGTAGTATCCCCATTTTAAAAAAGAAAATGAAGGCTAAGTGACTTCACCAACATAATTCAGCTATTAAGTCCATCACTGTCCATTATGCTACTTCTGTGGGAAGCTGAACAAGTACTTAATTTTGAACCTCTTTTCTCATCTGTTAAATGAGGATGAGAAACATTTTTTAATCACCTACTGTGTGCCAAGCACTTAAATAATACCCTGACAAAGCCATTGTAAGACTTAAAAGAGCTACTATATGTGAAATGCTTTGTTAACCTTAAAGCCCTGTAGCTATTGCTTAGTTTTACACGTGATTCCCTCCAATAACTGTTCTCTTCCACCTTCATCTCAAGGTCCAAAGTATTGTAGAGAAAGGCACTCCTATAGTCCACCAGTGCATTTTCCTTTAACAGTCATCCAGTGGATCCAGTTCTCTCTCAACAAAGGCATTTACTGAGATGGTGTAGCATAAGTAAGAGCAGCAAAACACTCCTACAATAAACTTAGACTTCCACAAGTAGACACAGAATCAGGATGGAGAATGAGCAGACTACAGAAGGAGAGCTATAGGCAACTAAGTGGCCAAGCTAGCATATACCTCTAATATCTCGGAGCATTACTTCCCTTTTCATGATATCCTTGTGTTGCTGGATTCTGGTACTCAGCTGAGTTTTCTGAGCTTGTTCCTTTAGTTCAACTCCCAGTGGACAAAATTGGCTTTCCCTTTTAAGAGCTCATAATCCTCCAAGCTGCCTTCTGCCAGGACACCTTGGGCCAACCTTTCAGGTGCAATATTCCAGGGTCAGTTCTGGGTGGGTAGAAGGAGAGAACTTACCCCTGACTGATCTGCTATGATAGAGGCAAGAAGGAGATCATTCAGGCCAATTCCAATAGACTTATGATGGAGACTGAATATGGTTCAAAGCATAGTATTTTCACTTTTTGTTGTTGTTTGTTTGATTTTTTTCTTTCTCATGTTTTTTTTTTTCTCTTGATTTGATTTTTTTGTGCACAGCATGACAAATAGGAAATATGTTTAGAAGAATTGCACATGTTTAACCTATATTGGATTACCTACTCTCCAGGGAGAAAAATTTGGAACACAATGTTTTGTAACCTTGAAAACATTTGCATGTATTTGGAAAAATAAAAAGCTATTCAAATTGTTTAAAAAAATTCTTAATATTATTTTATTTTTCCTAATTACATGTAAAAATCATTTTCAACATCCAATTTTACATGATTTTTGAATTCCAAATTTTTCTACCTTTCCCCTCCCCACTTCCCAAAACAGCAAACAATCTTATATAGGTTATACATATACAATCGTATTAAACATATTTCCACATTAGTTGTGTTGTGAAAGAAGAATCAGAACAAAAGAGAAAAAACCATGAGAAAGAAAAGAGAAGTGAAAATATTGTAATTCAATCTATATTCAGACCCCATAGTTTTTTCTCTGGATGTGGATAGCATTTTCTATCATGAGTCCTTTGGAATTGTCTTGGATATTGCATTACTAAGAGGAGCTAAATCTGTCAAAGTTGATCATCCACAATATTGCTGTTCCTGTGTACAATGTTCTGGTTGTACTTATTTCACTCAGTATTAGTTCCAGGCTTTTCTGAAATTCTGAAATACTATCACGTTACATTCATAGAGCACAATTTGCTCAGCCATTCCTCAATTTCTAATTCTTTGCCACTACACAAATAGCTGCTGTAAATGATTTTGTATACATGGGTCCTTTTCCTTTTTTTATGATCTTTTTTGGATACAAACCTAGTAGTAGTACTGCTGGATCAAATGATACATAGTTTTATAAATTGCTCTCCAGAATGGTTGGATTAGTTCACAACTCCACCAACAATGCATTAGAGTCCCAGTTTTCCCACGTTTCCAACATTTATCCTTTTCCTTTTCTGTCATATTAGCCAATCTGAGAGGTACTTCAAAGATAATTTAAATTGCATTTCTCTAGTAATAGTGATTTAGAGCATTTTTTTTCACATGACTGTAGAGACTTAATTTCTTCATCTGAAAATGGCCTTGAACTTCCTTTTTAAAATTAGGGGAGATTATTTCATCTTTTGCCATCCAGTGTAGCTGAGCAGTGCATAGAATACTGATGCTAGAATCACAATGACTTGAGTTCATATTTAGCCTCAGATACTTTAGGAGCTGCACAATCCTAGGCAAATCACTGTTTGCTTCAATTTTCTAAATATGAAATGAAGATAATACCACCCCCTTGCAAGGGTTGTGGGAGGATCAAATGAGACATTTGTAAAAATTACATAAATACAATGCATGACTGTATAAATACCTATTTCATCCAGTTTGTCCTTAACATTAATGGCAAGCTGGTCTCCCAGGATTTCTTCATATCTTATAGAGAAATAATGAAATGAAAAGTCCTCTTTGCACTGGCTTTGAGGTATTCTTTTTGGAGAATGGGGGAAAGTAATGGGATTAAATGATTTGCACCAGGGTCTCTCAATAAATTTCTGTAAAGTCATATTTGAATTCAGGTCCTCTGAACTAGAGCACCACCTAGTTCTCCCTCCTTAACACATTATTGTCTCTTTCTGAGATTCTGAACTGTGAGAAAAATCAGTTGATCAAAGGTGTCCAAATCAATTCCTCTCCCCCCCACCACCACTATACACACACATATAAGCAAGGAAATAATAAGAAAGATATAGTGTGTATGTATGTGGTAGGGAGAGAGAAAAAAAAATCCTTGATATATAGTGAAAAGACTTGGGTTAAGATTCTGACTCTAACACTAATTAGTATGCCAGTCATTTAACCCTCTGGGGCTTTTCTAGAGAAAGTGCTTGTTGATTTGAAAGCTCTATTGGGGTTCACCAAATGATAGGATGCAGGCATATTGAATCTCCAAAATATATTGGGGTTTCAGGACTACTGAATGGGTCATCAAAATGTTGGAGTTTGGGCACCAAAAAATGGGGAAAGGGGGTTTTGGACCCCAAAAGTATATTGAGATTACAGGCTCTGGTATCACATGGTGTCTCAAAAGAATTTGTAGGCTACTGACCTAGAAAAAATTATAACAAAATTCATCTGAAAAAACAAAAAGTCAAGAATTTCAAGGAAATTAATTTTTTTAAAAAAATGCAAATGAAGGTGGCCTAGCTGTACCAGATCTAAAACTATATTATAAAGTAGCGATTATTAAAACCATTTAATACTGACTAAGAAATAGACTAGGTTAGGTTCACAGGACAAAATAGTAAATGACTATAGAAATCTAGTGTTGACAAACCCAAAGACCCCAGCTTTTGGGATAAGAACTCATTATTTGACAAAAACTGCTGGGGAAATTGGAAACTAGTGTGGAAGAAACTAGGCATTGACCCACAACTAACACCACATACCAAGATAAGATTTAAATGGATTCATGATCTAGATATAAAGAATATTATAAACAAATTAGAAGAATATAGATAGTTTACCTTACAGACTTGTAGAGGAGGAAGGAATTTGTGACCTAAGAAGGACTAGAGATCATTATTGATCACAAAATAGATAATTTTGACTATACCAAGTTAAAAAGTTTTAGTACAAACAAAACTAATGCAGACAAGATTAGTAGGGAAGCAATAAACTGGGAAAACATTTTTATATTCAAAGGTTCTGATAAAGGACTCATTTCTAAAATATATAGAGAATTGACTCAAATTTATAAGAAATCAAGCTACTCTCCAATCAATAAATGGTCAAAGGATATGAACAGACAATTTTCAGATGAAGAAATTAAAACCATTTCTAGTCATATGAAAAGTTGCTCCAAATCACTATTGATCAGAGAAATGCAAATTAAGACAACTCTGAGATACCACTATATACCTGTCAGATTGGCTAAGATGACAGGAAAAGATAATGACGAATGTTGGATGGGATGTGGGAAAACTGGGACACTGATACATTGTTGGTGGAACTGTGAATGGATCCAACCATTCTGGAGAGCAATCTGGAACTATGCTCAAAAAGTTATCAAACTGTGCATACCCTTTGACCCAGCAGTGTTTCTATTGGGCTTATATCCCAAAGAAATCATAAAAGAAGGAAAGGGCCCCACATGTGCAAGAATGTTTGTGGCAGCCCTTTTTGTAGTGGCTAGAAACTGGAAACTGAAGGGATGCCCATCAATTGGAGAATGGCTGAACAAATTATGGTATATGAATGTTATGGAATATTATTGTTCTGTAAGAAACGACCAGCAGGACAATTTCAGAGAGGCCTGGAGAGACTTGCATGAATTGATGCTGAGCGAAGTGAGCAGAACCAGGAGATCATTATTCATGGCAACAACAAAGACTATATGATGATCAGTTCTGATGGACATGAATCTCTTCAACAATGAGATGTTTCAAACCAGTTCCAGTTGTTCAGTGATGAAGAGAGCCATCTACAGCCAGGGAGAGGGATCTGAATGTGGACCACAACATAGCATTTTCATACTATCTTTTTTCTTTTCTTTTTTTTTTTTTCTGAGGCAATTGGGCTTAAGTGACTTGCCCAGGGTCATACAGCTAGGAAGTATTTAAGTGTCTGAAATCATATTTGAACTCAGGTCCTCCTGACTTCAGGGCTGGTGCTCTATCCACTGTGCCATCTAGCTGCCCCACATTTTCACATCTTCTGTTGATGTTTGCTTGTATTTTGTTTTTCTTCTTAGGTTTTTTTTTTTTCTTGTAGATCCAATTTTTCTTGTACAGCAAGGTAACTGTATAAATATGTATACATATATTCGATTTGTCATGTATTTTGACATAATTAAGATGTATTAGACTTCCTGCCATCTAGAGGAGGGAGTGGGGAGAAGGAAGGAAAAATTTGTAACAGAAAGGTCAATGTTGAAAAATTACCCATGCATATGTTTTGCAAATAAAAAGCAAAAAAAGACAAAAAAAATCACCCATGCATATGTTTTGTGAATAAAAAGCTTTAATAAAAAAATTTAAAAATAAATAAATTGTGTCTTCTATGCTAAGGAAAAAAAAATTATAGGCTTAGACATTCTCCAGATCAAAAAACAAAGATTTAATTATGCTGCTGAGAGCAGACTAAATTAATATGGGGTTTTTAGCAAAAAAAAAAAAAAAAAGGCATTTTAGTAATTAACCAAAAAAAGAGAACTGAGTTTTCTTGCAGAACTTACTTTTAACCAGAAGGAAAATGTCAATGGGGGAAGATACCATTAAAGAGTGGCAAGTGCTAGTAGGTTTTTTTATAGAGGAAATATAACCTTGGGGGGTGGTTGATGTCATAACTTGGCTTTCTGATTGGATACAGTAATTGTTGAGTTCTGATGGTTTTGTCAAAACAAAGAATTCCAGTAAGAATTCAAGGGGGAGGAGAGAGGACTGATTGTAAAGAAAGTTCTCTTAAAGAAAACAAAAGGCCTGATCAAAATCATCCTATCAGTGCTCCTTCCTGCTTGCCTCGGGGAGTAGCTAGCCTTCCAGACTGTTTACAATAATTCAGGCTCTCAGTCAAAATGTCTTACTGAGAACCTTGTCAGCTCCATATACACTTAAATCTCAGGTTATCCTTGGACATCCTGGCCTAAAAGAGTGCTGAACTTCAGCTGGGTTGGAGGCTTGCCTCTGATCAGGCTGTATGAGTCCAAATTATTTAAACTTACATTTCCCTAAGGTAACCTCTCTAGGGCTGTCTTCATTAATGAAGGAATTTTCTTACCTCAGGTCCCCTATACCAATAAAATCACAGGTCATTAAAAATTATAATTTTTCTATATTTCAAAGGGCTCCAAGAAGGGTTGTGCCCTATGCTAATTTAGATCTACAACTAACATTTCTACCTGTTGATCAATCAAACTTTCTAGTGTTATGACCAAAATAATTTCCTCTCATGAGCTATCTTCCATAATTGATCCAAAGTAATTAACTGGGTTCAGGGTAGAATAGAATTCCTAGGGTCTGTGTTCAAATTCTGACTCTAAAATTTGGGGGCAAATCATGTCACATCTCCTCTTCAGCCATGGAAGGATTATTATCCTGTTTTAGCAAAAGACCGAGTGGTATAGGTTTTAGGAATACTCTTCATATTGATTCCAAAGCAATATTCATAGATATTTGGCTAGTTCCCCCTATTTCCTGTAAATTACAGAACTAGATAATAATAGCTAGCATTCATATGGCAGCTCCTTTTCTAAGGGCTTTACAAACATGGTTTCATTTGATTCTCCCCAAAACTCTGAATCTAAATAGAAATTATTCATTAGCATTAGGCGACCTGCCATTTAGCCTTTTCATGCTATTATTTCCCCCATTTTACAGTTGAGGAAACTGAAGTAAAAAATTAAAATGACTTGTTCAAGTATGAATTTGAATTCTAGTCTACTAGACTCTAGACTCTGCCTCTGTCTGCTGCCTATAGGGATGCAGATAGGAAATAAAATTGTCACCAACCAGTGCCTACATCTGAGCATATTGTGAATACAAAGGCTTTCACAGTGGCTTAATATACCTCCCAGTGCTCACCAGAGGGCACTCAGTCCACACTTAAGTAGACGGCCTTTCCACTTGCTGGAGCTCCCCTGATCTCATGGATTGTGCTATTGGCTTCTACATTGATTTAGTTTAATATGAATTTACTAAGTCATGTACAGTGCTAGGGGTTGGAATTAGCTATAAAGATAAAAATTAATTAGTACCTCCCAGAGCTTACATTTTAATGAGAACATTATGTACATAGAAAGTTAAATACTGGGACAGCTAAGTGGCTCAGTGGATAGAGCACCAGCCCTGAAGTCAGGAAGATCTAAGTTCAAATTTGGCCTCAGACACTTAACACTTCCTGGCTGTGTGACCCTGAGCAAGTCATTTAACCCCAATTGACTCAGCAATAAAAAAAAAATTAAATACTACATAAATCAAATTATATATATATATATGTATATATATACACATATATGTATATGATATATACACACATTCACATATATAGTAATCTATGTGGGGAGGGATCTAATATGAAAGGCAGTTAACTAGGGATTCCAAAGGGCACGATGGAAGGGGAAGGGTAGGGTGTCTTGTTTTTCTTTTTATTTCCAGCATTTAACACAGTTCCTGGAGCATGGAAGGCACTTAACAAATACTTACCTGAGTGACTGATTGTTGACCCAGAGTTGTCCAACTCTGTGACTCAGCTATGTGACTCAGTAGAGTGAATGTTTGGACCTGGAATCAGGAAGGCTCCTCTTTCTGGGTTCAAATCTAGCATCAGACATTTATCAGCTATATGACCCTAGATGAGTCATTTATCCCTGTGTGCCTCAGTTTCCTCATTTGTAAAATGAACTGGAGAAGGAAATAGCAAAGTACTCCTTCTTTGCCAAGAAAATCCCAAATAGGGTCACGAAGAGTGAAATACAACTGAAAAGCCTGAACAATGACAAATGACTAGTATGGGCTTCCTGAAAAGGTGATGGAGGTCTTGAAACAGAGGCTACATAGATGACCATTTGTCACTCTCCAAGGAAAATGGATAAAACTGAAGCTCTCTGTCCTCAGCCATTTCACTCCTCCCCTCACTGAGGGCAGAGCCTTCGTCCCATATCAATGAGCTTTGGAACAACTTTCATTGGTCTGTTGGAGCTGGTCCCAGCACATTTCTGATAATAAACAGGTTGATAGAACTATAACAATGGTAATATTGGTTTGGTTTTTATTATTTTCCAAGTAAGAAGACAGAAAGGGATGGGACCAAGGAGTAAGCAGGATAGATGAGTGAGTTAATTCTGGATCCACCTGATTTAGGGCAAAGACAAAGTAAGTAGAGTGCTAGTTCCCGACTGCTTATAGAGGAGAGAGGCAAACTTTATTTGTATAAATATCAGCAATTACTAATTCTATTATTATGACCCAAACCATATTTTTCAACTGACATTGGTAGGGAGAAGTTTGCTGGGAAGCAAATATCAATAAAATAGAAACAATGACATTTTTTACTTTGTTGTATTAGTTTACATTCGTATTTGATCCTAATCACAGACTTGTGAGTTTTCCAGGATAAGTATTATTACTTTCGTTTTACAAATAAGAAAATGGAAGTCCCTGAAAAACTAAGTTGTCTTATCAAAGTAACAGAGAGGGAAATGTCTTCTGATTTCATTTTTGTATACTTTCCATTATATTATCTATCCATTAATTAATAAATATTTCTTAAACACCATACTAAGCACTGAGAATACAAATAAAGAAAGAAAGGAAGAAAGAAAGAAAGAAAGAAAGGAAGGAAGGAAGGAAGGAAGGAAGGAAGGAAGGAAGGAAGGAAG
>JAJPUD010007745.1:0-61884 GCA_023553655.1 Myrmecobius fasciatus | reverse complement strand
AAGGAAGGAAGGAAGGAAGGAAGGAAGGAAGGAAGGAAGGAAGGAAGGAAGGAAGAAAGAAAGAAAGAAAGAAAGAAAGAAAGAAAGAAAGAAAGAAAGAAAGAAAGAAAGAAAGAAAGAAAGAAAGGAAGAAAGGAAGAAAGACAGAAAGAAAGAAAGAAGGAAAGAAAGAAAAGCAAAAGAAAATTTGTGCCCTAAAGGAGTTTACAATCCAGTGGGGAAGATTATTTTCAAAGAACATTGAAAGAGCTAGGCTTCTTAATTTGATCTCAAATAATCCACAACAGCTTGTATTAAGAACTAGTCTGCATATGGTACTATACTTAATTGTAAAGCCAGACTCTTACAATTTTAACTTCTAGGTAGGGATTTAAAATTGTTTAAAGTTAAAGTTAAAATTGAATCATTGTGGGTTATTCCTCTTCTGTTCTCTGCTCTTCCTTCATGATCCTCAAGGGAGTCTTCTCGGAAGGCAAAGTGGTATTTTTCTCCCATGTGTGCTTAACTCCTTCCCAACAAATACTGGTTACACAAAAGACCCTCACAAATAGTGTAAAAGCAAATAGTAAACAAATTAGAAATTATACAGATTAGAAGATAACTAAAACATAGAGTGGCATTATAAGCAAATTAGAGGAACATAGGATATTCACCTCTCAGATCTGTGGAGAAGGAAGGAATTTGTGTCCAAAAAACTGGAACTCTTAATTGAACACTAGATAGATAATTTTGATTATATTAAGTTAAAAAGTTTTTGTACAAACAAAAGTAATGCAGACAAGATTAGGAGGGAAGCAATAAATTGGAAAATCATCTTTATATTTAAGGGTTCTGATAAAGGCCTCATTTCTAAAATATATAGAGAATTGTCTCATATTTATAATTCAAGCCATTCTCCAATCGATAAATGGTCAAAGGATATGAACAGACAATTTTCACATGATGAAATTAAAACTATTTCTAGTCACATGAAAAGGTGCTCCAAATCACTATTGATCAGAGAAATGCAAATTAAGACAACCCTGAGGTACCACTACACACCTGTCAGATTGGCTAAAATGACAGGAAAAGATAATGACAAATTTTGGAGGAGATGTGGGAAAACTGGGACACTGATATATTATTGGTGGAACTGTGAACAGATACAGCCATTCTGGAGAGCAATTTGGAGCTATGCTCAATAAGTTATCAAACTGTGCATACCCTTTGATCCAGTAATATTTCTACTGGGCCTATATCCCAAAGAGATCTTAAAGGAAGGAAAGAGACCCATGTGCAAAAATGTTTGTGGCAGCCCTTTTTGTAGTGGCTAGAAACTGGAAACTGAATGGATGCCCATCAGTTGGAGAATGGCTAAATAAATTATGGTATATGAATGTTATGGAATATTATTGCTCTGTGAGAAACGACCAGCAAGACGATTTCAGAGAGGCCTGGGGAGACTTGCATGGACTGATGCTGAGTGAAGTGAGCAGAACCAGATCATTATACACAGCAACAACAGTATTACATGATGATCAATTCTGATGGACATGGCTCTCTGCAACAATGAAATGCTTCAAACCAGTTCCAATTGTTCAGTGATGAAGAAAGTCATATACACCCAGGGAGAAGTCTGTGGGACCTGAGTGTGGACCACAACATAGATTTTCACTCTTTCTGTTGTTGCTTGCATTTTGTTTTCTTTCTCAGGTTTTTTTTTTCTTGTAGATCCGATTTTTCTTGTATAGCAAGATAACTGTATAAATATGTATACATATATTGGATTTGTCATATATTTTAACATAGTAAATATGAATTGGACTACTTGCCAAGTAGGGGAGGGGGGTAGGAGGACAGAGGCAAAAATTTGGAACAAGGCTTTGCAAGGGTCAGTGTTGAAAAATTACCCATGCATATGCTTTGCAAATAAAAAGCTTTATTTAAAAAAAAAGATAACTAAAAAAAAAAAAAGTTCTGTTACAATATATTTTAGTTTAAAGCAAGAGATCTCACCCAAAGAGAGGCAAGCTGGAAATGAGGAATGTATTGAGAAACAGTGTCTGAAGCGTCTACATATCTGAAACTTCCAAAGTCTTTCCCTCTCTTTTCTATGCTCTGGATTTGATCCTGGAGAGAATCTATAATCACATGTGATTCTCTCAAAAAATAAATGTCTTCTTCAGAGCTCTTGTATTGACTACTTTCTTCATGCAGACCCACAGCTTTTTATCAACGTCCTCTCCACTGATAGGGAAATCACACCTAAGCAACAGAACAGAAAATGCACCAATATAGAGTGGAAATGTGATTACCATAGAAAAGAAACTGAAGCTACCTACAATGATTTCAATGACAATCACCGGCCTGGAAGACCACTCTTAAGATGTTAGACTATCTTGGGATGTACAATGATTACCTTAATACCACATGCAGACAAATATGCCAATGGCTTTTTAATTCTCCAGTTTTAATATTCTCTTTCTGTACTAAATTGACATGCTAAACTATAAGACTCTTGATTATGACCTCCAGAAATCTACAAGTCACTTTCCCAATCTTTTTGTATCACTTTAATGCTAAACAAAATGTTTTTCTTACAAGTTCACCTTTATTTTTCCAATGGTGAAACTGAGGTTGAAAAAAAAATAAATGTCCTGCTTATGAGTACATAGCTAGTAATTTTAGACTGGGATTCTTAGAAATTCTGTTTGAATCCATTGTGCTGGCGATTGTCACTCCCTTCACAGTAACAATGATAATGTTGCTTTAATTAAAGAAAGTGAAGGTAGAAAGAAATAGGGCTCTTTGCCCCAATTTGCAGGACAGATGAAGGATTCCTAATACTCCCTGGTGGGTAAGATAAGGATTGACTAGTTACAGGAGGGCAAGGCTTGTTTGAGGTACTCATCCTTCTCAATCACTATCATTTTAGCTCCAGGAATCACTTCAGTGTTGAGTAGGAAATCTTTCTGAAATGAAGGAGGGTCTTGGCTCCTGCATTGGTGATTTATGTTGGAGTTAGGTGACAATGGAAGCCTGGGAAGGCAAATAGAGGTTAATTATCGTTGTTCAGTTGTTTTTCAGTCATATCCAAGTCTTCATGACCCCATTTGATGTTTTCTTGGTCAAAATACTATAGTAATTTGCCATTCTCTTCTCTAGCTCATTTTACAGATAAGGAAACTAAAGCAAACAGGATTTAGTTAGTTGCCCAGGATCACCCAGCTAGTAAGTGTCTGAAGTCAGATTTGAACTCAGAAAGATTGACTCTAAGCCTGGCACTGTACTCCTTAGCTGATAGTTAAAGCAGATGTCAAATCCCAAGAAGTCCTGGATCATGACTGATTATAAACATGATTGACTAATTCACCCTCCAAAATTAAATCAAATATTAAATCACTCTCCCATTCTTTCCCAAAGCTCACTCCTGATTCATGAGAATAAACTGGGACATACTCAAAAATTTTCATAATAGGAAAATCTCAACCCGCTCAGCTCCCATTCCCAAATTTAGAATCTTTCCTTTACATTCCTGATGGACTAAACTCATTCAAGGTTCTAGACAATTCACTGTGGTCATGTATTTAACTGAAACACAGTAAGGAACTGTTAATCATATATTATCTTCCTTCTGATCCTCCTCCTCCCTCTGTTTTCTGTCCAAAGGCAATAGAAGAAAATGGAAAGAGATTGGGGGTTTGAAGTCAGCAATATTAGTTCATCAAACACTTAGAGAAGCAGAAAAGTTCTGGAGATTTGTACCACCTCCTGCTTTACCTCCTCTGGCTGGGGAGTTTCTCAAAATCTACCAATCTTATCCATTGTCAATATGGCTTCTCTTCTGCCGTCCTTGACTTTGGTTCTCTCTTAATTAGAGCAGCTAGGAAGAGCAGTGTGGATAGAGCACCAGGTCTGGAGTCATCTTCCTGAGTTTAAATCCAACCTCAAACACTTAGTAGTTGTGAGAATCTGGGCAAGTCACTTAATTCTGTTTACCTCAGTTTTCTCATCTGCAAAATGATCTGGAAAAGGAAATGGCCAATTACTGCATTATCTTGGCCAGGAAAACCCCAAATGAGATCACAAAGAGTCAGACACATCTGAGAGAACTGAACAACAAGAATAACCATCCTAATTCCAGGATCACTCCTAGCTCTTCCTCTTCTTCCTCAGTTAGCATCACCAGAAGTGGAGGATAAACTGTAATTATATGGCTTCCTTGTATAAC
Organism: Myrmecobius fasciatus; assembly: GCA_023553655.1. Taxonomy (NCBI): domain Eukaryota; kingdom Metazoa; phylum Chordata; class Mammalia; order Dasyuromorphia; family Myrmecobiidae; genus Myrmecobius; species Myrmecobius fasciatus. Next base: position 57,674 of record JAJPUD010007745.1, on the reverse strand, counting down.
TGAGGCTCTCAAATAATCATTTGATAAGTGCCACTATGTTGTAGGCACTTCTAAGTACTGGATTTCAAAGAAATAAAAATTGCCCCATTCTCTCAAGAATCTTATATTCTAACTCAAGAGACAATGTGTACACAAGTTAGAACATAAGAGCTGTATAAAGAGATGGAAAGTAGTTTCAAAAGGGAAGGCACAAGCATCTGAAGGAGCAGGAAAGGACTTTTAAGGTGCCTAAGGAGCACCTAAGGTAAAGGCAGCAAAACATTCTAAGAGGCATAAGCTAGGAAAAAAAGCATTTCAGGCATGGGGCAGCCAGTGCAAAGCATGAAAATTTGATATGGAGTGTCATAATGAGGAACAGATAGGCCAGTACAAGTGAGTCATAGAGTATATGAAGAAGAATCACAAAAATGCTTGAAAGACTTCTAATTCATTAAATATCCATCTTTCCCCTTGAAGGAGTATGCTCAGTTTTTCTGGGCAGATTATTCATGACTATAATCAAAGCTTCTTTACCTTCTGGAATATCATACTCTAAGCCTTCTGCTCCTTCATAGTGATAACTGCTAAATTTTATGGCATCCTGATTATGGCTCCAAAGTATTTAAATTCTTTCTTTGTGGGTGCTTGCAATATTATCTCTATGGCCTGGGAGCTTTGGAATTTGACTATAAATATTTCTGGAAGTTTTCATTCGGGAATCTCTTTCAGGAGGTGATCAGTGGATTATTTTGTACTTTACCCTCTAGTTATAAGCAATTGAAGCAGTTTTCTTTCTTTCTTTCCTTCTTTTTTCCCATTTTGTGACTTTTAAGGTTGAGCTCTACTCCTGGAGTTAAGTCTCAGCCTGGGGCAATTTTCTTTTGTTTTTTATATAATTTCTTGAAATATGATTTCTATATGTATGCATATATTCAATTTGTCAAGTATTTTAACATATTTAACATGTAGTGCATATCCTGCCATCTAGGGGAGGGGTGGGGAGTAGGGGGGAAAAATTTGTAACAGAAAGCTTTGTAAGGGTTAATGTTGAAGAATTACCCATACATATGTTTTGCAAATAAAAAGTTTTTATAATAATAATAAAAAAGAAAAAAGAAATATGATTTCTAGGCTCTTTTTTTTTATCATGGTTTTCAGGTAGTCCAATAACTTTAAAACTACCTCTCTTTAATCTAGTTTCCAGGTTAGTTGTTTTACCAATGAGATATTTCATACTTTTTTCTTCTCTCCCTTTCCCCCCATTCTTTTGACTTTATATTATTGTTTTTTGAAGTCCTGTGGAATTATTAGCTCCCGCTTGACCAATTCTGATTTTTAAGGAGTTCTTTTCTTCAGTGAGGTTTTGTCTATCATTTACCATTTGAGCAATTCTATTTTTTGTGCCTTTTTTACTAAGCTGTCAATTTTCTTTTTGGGTTATGTGTTTAGATGAATGCCCTGCCCTGCATGGAAAATGAGGTCAGAATTAAGGTCAGTTTTCAGCCAGTCCTTTCTAGGGATTCCAAAGACAGTTCCCTTTGGGATTCATCAAATTTTGAGTTGTTATAACAGTTCTTCTCTTGAAGAGAGAAGATGGAAAAAGCAAAACTCACTTCAGGCTACTGAAATAAAACTGGAAAGACAGGAGAGAAACTGATAGCTCCATCATGTTCCTTATCTCCAGCTTGCTACTCTAGAGCAGGTACTTTCTCCTTTGATGAGATACAGGGCACTCATTCTTGGTTGAGTTGAGTTCCTTCACTTCCAATGGAAGAACTCCTTCACTCTGTAATGACTAGTATATGTTGTCCCTTGTATTCTTTGATTTGTTTGTCTATAATTTGGATAAATGGGTTTCTTTTCCATTCATTATATGTGTTCATTATGGAACTGGTATTTGGTGGGAAAGAAGGCAAGCATTGGATATAGAGCTTAAACTCTTCCTTCTCTCTCTCTCTCTCACACACACCAATGGCAAAGCAAAAGATTACTCAAACCCAAACAGAGATAGATATAATACTAGCCCCATATCCCATCTCTCTGAGAAGAGGAAAGTGACCTCCAGCACCAACATCCTGCTTCTTATCCCTTGGAAAAGGATGGAAGAAAGAAGAAATTAAAGATGTCTATTCTGCCTTCCTTCAAGTCATATAACAACAGACTTCATGATACATGGGGATTCTTTATCTTATTTTTTACCTAACTTTAATCACTGATTGGACATTGTCTCTTAACTGAGACCTGCTTAAAGGCCAAGGTCTCCCATTGCACCCAGGGCCAAATCTATTTGTCCCAATCTATACCTTGCCTCTGGACTCAGATAAGAAGAGAAAGAGAGGCTGTTTGACTTAGCACAGAGCTCTCACTTAAATCCAATTCCTTTGCATGTTATGGCATCATTTCCCTGATGTCATTGATCTTAATTAATTCAATTACAATTGAATCATTGTGAGCCACTCCTTGTCTGTTTTTCTCCTATATGTGCTTAACTCCCTTCCAAACCAACTACTTTTTGGTTCCTAATTAAACACTGGATACACAAAAGACTATCACAAATAGTGAATAGGGAATAAACTAATTTATTAAAGCAAATCGCAAACAAATTAGCAATTATGCAGATTGGAAATCAAGCCCTGATTCAAGGCATTGCCAATTTTCATTTCTAAAGCTTAAATGCTTACACTGAAAATTTAACACTAGGCTCTTGTGAGCTGTTTCAAGTTGGCTCCAGCATACCAAGAGACCCATAAGAAAGGTTCTTATACTTTTAGGAGAAAGGGAGGAGGAAATTTTGATCATGAGTGCTTGCTGTCCTGGCAATCAGAGCAAAGAAAACTTCAACTTAGTTGTTTTATTCTTCATACCAAGAAGTGGATAAGAACATCAGATATCAATCTGGCTTAATTTGCTAGGAAAAGTCCCAGGGTGGGTATGTAACTAGGATCAAGAGACACTGTAGTATCACTGGGTCAAAAGATTTGCATAATTTAGTGATTTGGGGAGTATAATTCCAAATTGTTTTCCAGAATGGCTTTACCAATTCATAGCTCAACTAACCTGAAGACAAGATCAGTATACTAATACTGATGTAACGTGATTTTGGGGTCCCCTGACCTTGGTGCTTCTGTTCTAATGGGTCAGTTGTCCTGGGTCTTCTGGCTTTGGAATCTGCTTCAGGAAACTGAGTACACCCAATCTGTTTGATTCTGACTATTCCTTAGCCAGATAGCTTCTGGTTTCAGGAAACTCCCACAGATTTTTTGTTTGATCCACAGATCAAACTCCTGGAACAATAGTGAATAAGACCACTCCTCAGTTCATTGCTGACTGATGATCTGGTCAGTTCTAATCAAATTCTGGAGACCACCCTTAATTCATCTGGAGATTACTTCCTAGCTTTACCCTTGGGTCATAGAATTAACATATCTATGATTGAAAGCTATATAAGTGAATTTCCTTGCTTCTGTTTCTTTGCTGAATTCTCTTAAAATTCAGTCTGATCAGTAATAGAGTCATATTTCATATTACTTTTAACAAACTACCTCTTGACTAGGAGATGGATTCAAGCCTGCAAGTTCTTTTGAGACATCTCACGAGACCAGTTTGGGACTTTTGGGGTCCCCCCTTCTCAACTTCAACAATACCACCTTTTCAACAATTGTTATTTTTCTTTTTTTGTCACTTTGGTCAATTGGATTGTTGTGGAAACTAGGATTTATAGCATGTCCCCCACAACCTTAGACTTCTTCTTTAAAAAAAAAAACAAAACAGATGAAGGAGCAGCTAAGTGGTTCAGTGGATAGAGCACCAACCCTGAAGTCAGGAGGACTTGAGTTCAAATCTGATATCAGACACTTAACATTTCCTAGCTGTGTGACTCTGGGCAAGCCAATTAACCCTAATTGCCTCAGCAAAAACAAAACAAAACAAAACAACAACAAAAGTCATATCCTTGAAAAACGACTTCTACCCAGCATTGTTCATACAATTTCCAGTGCATACTGCATACAGGGCCATTTCCAGTCATCCTGATCTATATCTGGCCACTGAACCTAGATGGCTTGGAGGTCACCAGATGGATCTGGTGATCTTGTACAGAACTCCCTCATTTAAATCCAATTCACTTGCATGTCATGGTATCACTTCCCTGAGGTCATGGTCCTCTTCAAGAGATGAAGGACAAACAATTTCCACTCTCCCCTTTTGGATCTTAAATCTGTGACCAAATCAGCATTGAAATAAGCTACTGAGAGCCACTATCCATGATTCCTCTGTAAAATAGCCTGCAAACAGTTTCCCCTCTTTTCATTCCACTGCCGTGTACACACACATAGCAAAGCAATCAAAAGATTACTCAAACCCAGAGACAGATATAATACTAGCCCCATACTTCATCTCTCTGAGGAGAGCAGAGTGACCTCCAGCCCCAACATCCAAATTCAAGCCAGAACTATAGACAACCAGTCTTTTTTTCCCCTTTATTAAAGATTTTTATTTTTCAAAACATATACATGGACAATACTTCAACATTAGCCCTTGCAAAACCTTGTGTTCCAATTCCCTACCCTCATTTCTCTCACCCCCTCCCCTAGATGGCAATATATGTTAAACATGGTATAAATATATGTTAAATCCAATATATGCATACTTATTTATACAATTATTGTTTTACACAAGAAAAATCAAATCAAACCAGAAAAAAAGAGAAGCAAAATAAAATGCAAGCAAACAACAACAGAGTGAAAATGATATATTGTGATCCACACTCAATTCCCACAGTTCTCTCTTTGAGTGTAGATGGCTCTCTTCATCACTAAACAACTGGAACTGGCCAACCACAGTCTTGCAGAAATATTCCCTGGTTGACAGTAGTAGATGACCTAGCTACAATAAGTAGGTCTTCAAACAAGGAAGGGAGAGGAAAAAAATAAAAATAATAATAGTTGATAATGGAAGAAAAGTTTACACTTCTCCTCTTAAATCTTTGTACTAGAGGACTGAAGAAACTCTGGCCCACTTTCACTTTATTCTAGTTCTGTTGGGCTCTGTCTCTATTTCCAAAAAGTCAATCATAAAAGCAAAAGGTTCCTTTCCCATTTATACACAAATTAGTCAGTCAATCTCTCTACTCATTTAAAAATTTATTAGAGTTATATAGTGGTGAACCAATGGCCCATAGGCTTCCGAGAGACAATAAAGCTATTCCTTGAAAAGTACTGAGACCAAGTGTCTAATTTATTTTGCAAATAACTTCTTCTTTCGATTGTATAAAATATTTGGGAATATATCTGCCAAGGGAAAGTCAGGATCTATATGAGCAAAACTACAAAACACTCTCCACAAAAATAAATTTATATCTAAATAATTGGAAAAATATCAAGTGCTCTTGGATAGGTCGAGCGAATATAATAAAGATGCCAATGCTACCTAAACTAACCTATTTATTTAGTGCTATACCAATCAAACTCCCAAGAAATTATTTAACTGACCTAGAAAAAATAACAACAAAATTCATCTGGAAAAACAAAAGGTCAAGAATTTCAAGGGAATTAATGAAAAAAAAAAGCAAATGAGGGTGGCCTAGCTGTACCAGATCTAAAACTATATTATAAAGCAGTGGTCATCAAAACCATTTGGTACTGGCTAAGAAACAGAGTAGTGGATCAGTGGAATAGGTTAGGTTCACAGGACAAAATACTCAATGACAATAGTAATCTAGTGTTTGATAAACCCAAAGACCTCAGTTTTTGGGATAAAAACTCACTATTTGACAAAAACTGCTGGGATAATTGGAAACTAGTATGGAAGAAACTAGGCATTGACCCACACCTAACAACATACACCAAGATAAGGTCGAAATGGATTCATGATCTAGGCATAAAGAATGATATTATAAACAAATTAGAACAATGTAGGATGGTTTACCTCTCAGACCTGTGGAGGGGAAGGAATTTGTGACCAAATAAGAACTAGAGATCATCATTAATCACAAAATAGATAAGTTTGACTATATCAAGTTAAAAAGTTTTTGTACAAACAAAATGAATGCAGACAAGATTAGAAGGGTAGCAGTAAAGTGGGAAAATACTTTTACATTCAAAGGTTCTGATAAAGGCCTCATTTCTAAAATATATAGAGAATTGACTCAAATATATAAGAATTCAAGCCATTCTCCAATTGATAAATGATCAAAAGACAATTTTCAGATGAAGAAATTGAAACTATTTGTAGTCATATGAAAAGGTGCTCCAAATCACTATTGATCAGAGAAATGCAAATTAAGATAATTCTGAGATACCACTACACACCTGTCAGATTGGCTAAGATGACAGGAAAAGATAATGATGAATGTTGGAGGGGATGTGGGAAAACTGGGACACTGATACATTGTTGGTGGAACTGTGAACGGATCCAACCATTCTGGAGAGCAATCTGGAACTATGCTCAAAAAGTTATCAAACTGTGCATACCCTTTGACCCAGCAGTGTTTCTACTGGGCCTATATCCCAAAGAGATCTTAAAGGAGGGAAACGGACCCACATGTGCAAAAATGTTTATGGCAGCCCTTTTTGTAGTGGCTAGAAACTGGAAACTGAAGGGATGCCCATCAATTGGAGAATGGCTGAATAAATTATGGTATATGAATGTTATGGAATATTATTATTCTGTAAGAAATGACCAACAGGAGGATTTCAGACAGGATTGGAGAGACTTGCATGAACTGATGCTGAGTGAAATCAGCAGAACCAGGAGAACATTATACACAGCAACAAGACTATATGATGATCAATTCTGATGGACATGGTTCTCTTCAACAATGGTGTGATTCAAACCAGTTCCTATTGTTCAGCGATGAAGATAGTGATATACATCCAGAGAGAGGCCTGAGGGAACTGAATGTGAACCACAACACAGCATTTTAATGCTTTCTGTGAATATTTCCATGCAGTTTGTTTTCCTTCTTAGGTTGTTTTTTTTTCTTCTCTCTTTCTAGATCTGATGTTTCTTGTGCAGTAAGATAACTGTATAGATATGTATACATATATTGGATTTGTCATATAATTTATCCTATTTAGCATGTATTAGATTACCTGTCCTCTAGGGGTGGGGATTGGGGGGAAGGAGTGGAAAAGCTTGGAACAACAAAAAAAAGTTTTGCAAAGGTCAATGTAGAAAAATCACTCATGTTTTGTAAATAAAAAGCTTTTAATAAAAAAAAAGAAAAAAAAACAATCAGCCTGTTCATCTTTTTTATTTTTTTTTTATTTTTTTTATTTTTTTGCTGATGCAATTGAGGTTAAGTAACTTGCCCAGGGTCACACAGCTAGGAATTGTTAAGTGTCTAAGCCCAGATTTGAACTCACACCCTTCTGACTTCAGGGCTGAGGCTCTATCCACTGCGACACCTAGCTGCCCACCCCCCCCCTTCATTTCTTATAGAACAATAATATTCCATTATGTCATATACTATAACTTATTCAACCATTCCCCATTGATGGGCATCCACTCATTTTTTTTTCAATTTTCTTGCCACCACAAAAAAAGCTACATTTTTGCACGTGAGTCCTTTTCTTTCTTTTATGATTTCTTTGAGATACAGACCAAATAATGCCACTGCTGGATCAAGCTCTCTATATATTTTAGAAATGAGGCCTTTATCAGAAACACTAGCTATAAAAATTGTTTCCTAGCTTTCCCTTCTCATTTTAGGTGCATTAATTTTGTTTGTTTGAAACTTTTTTAATGTAATGTAATCAAAATTATCCATTTTGCATTTTATAACTTTCTCTATTTCTTGTTTGGTCATAAATTCCTTGCTTCTCCAAAGATCAGATATGTAAACCATACTTTGCTCTTCTAATTTGCTTATAATATCACCCTCTGTAACAAGAGATATGCCCATTTTGACCTTATTTTATTATGGGGTGTGAGAGGTAGGTCTATGCTGAGTTTCTGACATAGTATTTTCCAGTATTCCCAGAAATTTTTGTCAAATAATTAGTTCTTATCCCAGAAGCTGGAGTCTTTGGGTTTATCAGACACTAGATTACTATAATCATTGACTATTTTGTCTTGTATGATCTACCATTCTGTTTCTTAGCCAGTACCAGATGATTTTGATGACTTTTTTTTTCTTTTTTTTTTTGCTTTATAATAGAGTTTTAGGTTCGGTGCTGCTAGGGCAACATCCTTTGAATTTTTTTCTTCATTAATTTAGAGTTGGTATTTAAAGGAAAATTAGTAAAGCTTTTTCTCTGATCAATGATGCAAAACTGAAGATAAAGAATGAAAATTAATTATAGTAAGTCAAGGTAGCAACACATGGACAGACTGATCACTGAAGATCAGAGGGGACTTCAAAATTGTCCAGATTTTATTGGTATCTTTTGGCATAAGATAGACAGTTCAGGTAAGTCCATATCAGCAAAAGAGTTTGAGCCGTTGCATCTCAGTTCCTCCCCAAAGTAGCATGTACTTGACAATTTCCAAGTACAGAAAAAGGTAGGGGATGACTTTGGATGGAATCTTAGCTATTGCCCCACCCCCATTATTTTGATTATTTTCCCTTTTTATTATTTGGCCTTTGCCTGTTGAATCTCCTAACACAATTTGTCTCTTGCAGGCTAGCTTTTGTTAAATTCCAGATGACTTTACAGGATGGGTATCAACTGATACTTAGGCCCCTGAGTGATCCCTTGATTGGATTCAGGTGCAATTCATATCCATCTTTATCTTCTCCTGATTGAGCCTTTAGGTAGGGCTAGTTCTATGCCCCTTATCAGCCTGAAGTAATTATGGAAGATGATACCTTCATCCCTAGCCCCACATGTATCTGAAGGGGAGAATGATGGAATCTTAGCTGCTGTCCCAGCTCCAATATTCTGACTGTGCAGCAATGCTTTGTATATTTAGCTACTATATTCTGATTCTTTCTCTCTTTTTCTCTAGAACACGTATATCCTATCAGCCTTTAACCTAATAAGTGCCCAAAAATGCCCTTGCTTGTTTTGGAGAAGGTTTGAGTCTGAATTCTTTCAGAGATGACACAGCAACCCTTGACTTGGTACCCAACATTTCTGTCATACCCTAACAACTCAACTATAAGACAAATATCAGGAGACTGGGCGACACTTCTTCCCAACACTGATTGACAAGCAGAGTTAGGAACAAAGGGTCACAGAGATGGATTTGGCTCTTTCCAACAATGTAGTGATTCAGGCCAATTTCAATAGACTAGTTATGAAGAGAGCCATCTGCATCCAGGAAGAGGGCTATGGGGACTGAATCTGGATCACAACATAATATTTTCACCTTTTTTGTTGTTTCTTGCTTGCTTTTTTCCCCCTTTCTCATTATTTTTCTTTTTTGATATGATTTTTCTTGTGAGTATTGACACATGTAGAAATATGCTTAGAAGAATCACATATATTTGACCTGACCTATGTTGGATTGCTTGCTGTCTAGGAGAGGAGAATGGGGGGAAGGGAAGGAGAAAGATTTGAAGCAAGGGGTTTTGCAAGGGTGAATGTTGAGGACTATCTTTACATGTATTCTGAAAATAAAAAAAACTATTATCAAAAAATTTTTTTTTAAATTTTAAAGGGAAAATGGAAAAAGGGCCACTGAGTCAGCAAAATTTTCAATAATAGAGTAGTTCCTTTTTTCTTTTCAGATCTAGCTCCATGAATGGGGAAAGGAGGAAGAAAGGAGTAAGTTCTCACACCTAGAATAACTGATTACAGAATCATAGGATTTAAGAGTGGGAAGAGATCATTTAGTGCAACCCCTTCAGTGAATACATGAGAAAACTCAGATCCAGAGAAGTATCTTGTTTAATATCAACACTAGGATTTGTGTTCTGTAACCAGTGCTTTTTCTGCAATGCTTCAATGGATATCAGTTTTTAAAGTGAGAGAATAGAGAGGTTGGGGAAAACCCAACTGTAATTAAGCCATCTCAAATAATTTTACAAGAGAATAGTTTGGATAGAAAGGCTACCAAATGTCATTCTCCCATCTGCCACTTACATTTGTGTGTATGAGATTCAAGTGTGCTGTTAGTACAGAGTACATATAACCCAGTCTTACACTTTTTTCCTCATCTGCATTCCATTGTAGGGATAAGATTAAGGTAGATGTCTCACTGCTCAGGTACATAGTGGCCTCAATCAGGATTAAATAGTATGGCTGGCCCTATTTTCTATTGGGATCCACCAAACCACCACCCCTTGGAGTTCCTTCAGTCATTTTCTTTTTTTCTTTTAAAAAAAATTAAAAAATAGAAAAAACAAAACAGAACAGAACAGAACATTGTCGTGTGCCCAACAGAACATTGTCATGTGCCCAACAGAACATTGTCATGTGCCCAGCAGAACATCAGAGAGGATTTAAAATATATAATAAATTACCAGTTCAAGAAAGGATATTTAATAATAGAAGAAATATTCATGAGTGTCTTTTCTTTGCTTCCTTGTAGTTATTCTTTTGTTCCCTGCTGCACACTTTTTGCTTTATTCTTTTTCCTCCCTTCCTCCCCCCTTCCCCAAGCAGGATATAGTTAATCACAGATATATTTATATAAACATATATGGATATATATATGCACACATACACACACATATACGCCATATTTTCAGAACCACTCACAGAGCCACACACATATACCTCTATCTATCTATCTATCTATCTATCTATCTATCTATCTATCTATCTATCTATCTATCTACATACTTCTTTCCTATTCCTGCTAACTCTTCTACTTTAATTCTGCTCCTTAAGTTACCTTGCTATTTACTTGACCTTCTCCCACTCATGGATCCCTCCCTTGTCTTCTTCCCCCACCCTTTGTTTCCCCCTCTGCCCATTCCTTCTCCCTTATTTCTTTATAGATTTTAGAAAGTGCCATACCCTTAATGGTATATTTGTAGTGTTGCAAATTTAACCCATTCCTGATGTCAGTAGTTTTTCAGAACTATGAGCCTTCCCCCTCACCCAGTGCCTTTTCTATTCTTCTGTACCTCATTTGTATAACATAATTACTATTAGGGGCAGCTAGGTGGTGCAGTGGATAGAGCACCAGCCCTGAAGTCAGGAGGACTTGAGTTCAAATCTGGTTTCAGACACTTAACACTTCTTAGCTGTGTGACCCTGGGTAAGTCACTTAACCTCAATTGCCTCAGCAAAAAAACATAATTACTATTTTTAGTTTTTTCCTAGATGGTTCTGCTTTTTTAGAATCAGATCATAGTCAACTCTGCCTCAATCTTTCTTTTGAGCTACCCAGTTGCTGATGTCAATTTTAAACATATGCTATACAATTCCATGTAAAAAACAATTTGTCCATATTAAGTTCCTTGAAACTAATCTTTGATACTGGCTCTTATATGTTAAATTTTCTATTGAGTTCGGGTTTGATTGAAAGAAAAATCTGCCAGTTTGTTGAATGTCCTTTTTTTTTTTTGTTCATTCAATATTATGGATAATTATACTGGATATAATAGTTTTGGCCACAAACCTAATTCTTTTGTTTGCCAATATATATGATTCCAGGACCTGTGTTCTTTTATTGTGACTGCTGCTAAATCCTGTACAATTCTAATTCTAGCTCCAGTGTATTTGACTTGTTTTTTTTTTTTTTTTTCTTGTTTCTTGAAAAATTTTCTCTTTGATCTGGGGTTTCAAAATTTGGCAATAATATTCCTATGTGATTTACACTAAGGATCTCTTTGAGGTGGTGATAGGTAGATTTTTTTTTTCTATTTTTATTTTTCCCTCATGTTCTATCACTCCAGGACAATTTATTTGAATTATTTCTTGTATTATTATGTCAAAGTTATTTTTCTAATCACAGCTTTCAGATAGTCTAATTATTCTTATATTTTCTTTTGATCTATTCTCCAGATCTGTTGTTTTTCTTATAAGATGTTTCACATTCTGTTATATTTTTTCATTCTTTATATTCTGATTTGTTATTTCCTAGTCTCTGATAGCTTCATTGGCTTCCCCTCGCGCAATTCTAATTTTCAAAGAGTTTTTTTCCTTTTTAAGACTGTATTTCTTTTTCTAGTTGGTTAACTTTTTTCAGAATCTTGCTTTTCTTAGGTGGTTTTTCTTTTTTAGTTTTTCATTTTTTCTCAATGTGATTTTTATGATTAATTGTGTGATTAATAAAAATCATTTTACTTTCAAATTCTTTTTTGAGTTCTATAAATTTTCCCTATATAAGGAGCCATTTAATCATACTCTTTGGACTAGAAGAAACTTTTTTTTTTTTTTTAACTTCAGTATTTCTCCTCTGAAGATGAACCCTGGTCTTCTCTATTCCCATAATAAGTGTCTATGTTTGGGTTCTTTCTTCTTTGCCAGTTCATTTTTTAAAATGAGAATATTAGTATAAGCACCTCTAATCATGGGGTGGAAGGATGGTGCCTCTACCTTCTAGCTGAAGCTCTCCCTCTGACCTGGAACCCCAAATCAAAAGCTTCTCCCTTTTGCAAGTGCCCACAGTCAGCAAGGTTTCTGGCCCCCTACTTCTGCATTTACAGGTTTTCTGGTTCCTTCTCACCCAAAGGCCTCTCACGCAAGGCTTTGTCTCTGTAGTATATCCAAGCCTGGCATTCCTAATCAGACCTCCAATTGGTCCAAGTGGTGAATATTCCTGTGGTTCCTGCTGAAACTCCAACCAAACCCAGCCAGCCCCAGGGCTCCTCACTTGTTGTTTCTGTGCAGGTAGCTAGAATGTGTTTGCATTTCACACAGATTAATCCTCAGCTTGGCCTCTTTCTTCAGATCTTCTCCAGTAGTACCTGGAGGACCCCTGTTCTGCCCCAAGTGTTCTTGATTTTCTGCCAGTCTATGTTCTTCTTGAGGCACAAATTTGTTCTATTTGTGGGGGGAATCTGGAGAGCTTAAAATTTATCAATCTACTCCACCAACTTCCCAGAATCCTCAATAATTGTGTTTTTAGAAAATGTATAACATGAATTTCAAAAGCCTCTCCCACAAAAAATGGAATGATTTTTGACATAAAGGGTGATATTATAAGCAGTTTAGTAGAGCAAGGGATAATCTATTTGTCAGATCTAAGAAGGAAAGAATTTATGGCCAAAGAAGAATTAGAGAACATTATAAAAAGCAAATTAGAATATTTTGATTATATTAAATTAAAAAGAATTTAAACAAACAAAACCAATGCAGCCAGCCAATATTAGAAGGAAGCAGAAAGTTGGAAAACAATTTTTTACAGCTAGTGTTTCTGATAAAGGCCTCATTTCTAAAATATATAGAAAATTGACTAAAATTTTTTAGACTACAAGTTATTCTCCAATTGATAAATGGTCAAAGGTTATGAACAGACAATTGTACAATGAAAGATATAGGTATAAGGATAAGATTCCCTCCATATCCATGAAGTAATTACAGTACAGTGAACTGTTATTTACCCCTGATTTGTAGCTGCTGGGAACAAATATAACTCAAAGAACAACATCCTGGATGGATTCTGGCCAAATCCACCAAGGATCCATTATCTATATACTGGAACTAGCCATTCCAGGAGTAAAGCTTTACTTTTTTTTTTTTTTTTTTTTTTTTGTAAAGCTTTACTCTTGACAGACTCTGGCAGGACTGGCCGCCCTTCTGGATTAACTCAAAAAAATGAGGTCAGTATTGCTGACATTTGGCCACCTTTGTTCCCTGGGCTATTTAAATCATGATAGATCAATATCCACATTGGAATCTCACCCATGGAAAGGACTCTTTGCCTGGGACTGTCTGGGTTGGGACTTGCAGGGCTGTAATCTGAGATTCCCTAGCCAGAAGTCTGCAAAGTTGGTGCTTCCCTGAATCAGTGAATTCAATTCTTTCTTTTCTCCTCCTCTAGTCTATGTATCTCTTTGTATCGTACTAGTTATATTAGAATGCATTAAGTGCTTTTGCTGTAAGAATTGTACTGTCAATTCTTGTTTCCCTTTTTTATAATTCATTGTTATTATGTTGATTGCTATTAAACATTTTCATGCAATCTTATCTTAGGTCTTGTTGTGGGAGCAAGCCATTCTGTAGGAGCAAATTCATAAATTTTAACCAAACACACATGAAGAAATTAAAGCTATTTCTAGTCATGAAAAAATGCTCTAAATAACTATTGGTTCAAGAAATGCAAATTAAGACAGCTTTGAGGTCCATCTCACACCTCTCAGATTGTCTAAGATGACAGGAAAAAATGACGAATGTTGGAGGGGATGTGGAAAAACTGGGATACTAATGGATTGTTAGTGGAATTATGAATTGGTTCAACCATTCTGGAAACAATTTGGAACTATGCCCAAAGGGGTATAAATATATTTGATCCAGCAATATCACTACTGGGTCTATATCCCCAAGAGATCATAAAAGAAGGAAAAAGACCCACAAGTACAAAAATGTTTGTAACAGCTTTTTTTTTTAATGGCAAAAAAAAATGGAAAATGACTGGATGCCCATCAATTGGAGAATGGATGAATAAGTTATGGTATATATGGCTGTAATGGAATATTACTATCCTATAAGAAATGATGAGCAGATTGATTTCAGAAAAGCCTGGAAAGATTTATATGAACTGATGTATAGTGAAGTGAGCAGAGCCAAGAGAACATTGTACACAGTAACAGCAAGATTACATGATGACCAATTGTGATGGACTTGGCTCTTTTCAGCAATGTGGTGATTCAAGACAATTCTATTGACTTGGGACAGAAAATGCCAATCATAACCAGAGGGAGAACTATGGAGATTGAATGTGAATTGAAACATATTTCCACTTTTTCTTGACTGTATGACTTTTTTTTGTTGGTTTTTACCCTTTTGGTCTGATTTTTCTTGCACAACTTGACAAATATGGAAATATGTTTAAAAGGATTTCACATATTTAACCTATATCAGATTGCTTGTTCTCTTGAGGAAGAAGGTGGTGATGGAGGGAGAAAAATTTGCAGCACAAAGTCTTATAAAAATGAATATTGAAGAAATGCAAATTAAGACAACTCTCAGATACCACTATACACCTGTCAGATTGGCTAAGATGACAGGAAAAGAAAATGACGAATATTGGAGAGGATGTGGGAAAATTGGGACACTGATACATTGTTGGTGGAACTGTGAACGGATCCAACCATTCTGGAGAACAATTTGGAACTATGCTCAAAAAGCTATCAAACTGTGCATACCCTTTGACCCAGCAGTGTTTCTACTGGGCCTATATCCCAAAGAGATCTTAAAAGAGGGAAAGGGACCCATATGTGCAAAAATGTTCATGGCAGCCCTTTTTGTAGCGGCAAGAAACTGAAAACTGAAAGGATGCCCATCAATTGGAGAATGGCTGAATAAATTATGGTATATGAATGTTATGGAATATTATTGTTCTGTAAGAAAGGACCAGCAGGACAATTTCAGAGAGGCCTGGAGAGACTTGCATGGACTGATGCTGAGTGAAGTGAGCAGAACCAGGAGATCATTATAAACGACAACAACAAGACTATATGATGATCAATTCTGATGAACATGGTTCTCTTCAACAATGAAATGTTTCAAACTAGTTCCTATTCTTCAGAGATAAAAATAGTCATATACATCCAGAGAGAGGCCTGTGGGAATTGAGTGTGAAATACAACACAACATTTTAATGTTTTCTGTGAATATTTGCTTGCATTTTGTTTTCCTTCTTAGGATGTTTTTTTTCTCTTTCTAGATGTGATTTTTCTTGAGCAGCAAGAAAACTGTATATGTATACATATATTAGATTTGTCATATATTTTAACATATTTAACATGTATTAGACTAACCTGCCATCTAGGGGAGGGGATGGGGAGGAGAGAAAAATTTGGAACAAAAAAATTTTTTGCAAAGATCAATATAGAAAAATTACTTAGATGTTCTGTAAATAAAAAGCTTTAATAAAAAATGAATACTGAAAACTCTATTTACCTGTATTTGGAAAAATAAAATACTATTGAGAAAATTTTTTTTAAATTTTAAACAAGTTTAAGAGATTTGGGGAGAGTGTGTGTGTGTATGTACACACACATGTATATATAGAGAAGTGGGAGCAACAGTTTATAGTAGATATACATTAGGCCTTAAGTTAAAAGTCTCATTTTCCCAAGTTCAAATCTGACCTTAGACACTAACTTGCAGTGAAATCTTGGGCAAGGAACTCAGTTCTGTGGCCTCAGTTTCCTTATCTGTAAAATGAATTGGAAAAGTAAATGGAAAACCATTCCTGCCAAGAAAATCTCCAATTGGTTCATGAAACTGTCTGAAACAAAAATATTTCAATAGTCTAGAGCCTCTGACTTAGAGACCTGTACCTGTGTATTTCTCTTTCTAATCATAAATTTGCAAAAAGGAGAGAGATCTGTTTTAGCCTTGACACTTTTAGCAAGGTAAGAAATATGTCTTAATTGATAGATTCTGAGGTATTAGACTAAGCACACCATACAAACTGAAATGATAATTATGTTTAGATAGACACTTTCCATTGATCATCAATAAATTATCAAGTAACTTGACTTAAGAAGGGATTGAATTCCAGAAATTAGGGAGTCTGGAGTTCACATGAACTCCACTGAAAGAACCACATGGGAGGTAATAGGGAAAGGAAAACTTTGACCTCCTGCTCACTTTGCCTCATTTATGACATTAGTCCAGACTTTGTCTGACCTCCTTTTGACTGTGGGTCCATAGTATAAAGTTTGATTGTTGACCTAGAAAATCCAAAGTAATTGGCCCTAAGAAATTCATCCCTTTTCTTGGGAGTCTTTTCCTTGACTTATTAAATCTTGTTTTCAATTGTCTCTAAATAAACTTATTTATCCTGTTATTTGTTGAGTTTAGAATTCCAATAGGAGTGTCCTTTCAGTGATAGAGATCCAATGGGGGGGAATGTCAGGTATCCTTTAAAATAAAGTTCTCAAAGAATTTCACTAAAACTTCTGTTAATCTCTCCCCATAGTTTGGTCTAAGAAAGACAGAGTTAGGTTGTATCCGTGGGTTTATTCCTCCTATGATGGAAGAAATGTATACATGGAAGCACAACTGGAACTGAGCCCAAGATGGACATAAGTTGCAGGGGTTATCAAGACAAAAATCAGAGGTCAGGGAGTGGGGGCCGCAGTAATCACATGGTAGTTTTGTCAGGTTATCCCGGGGCTGTGTTATTTTTCAGAAGAATATTGTGGCCATATCAGGTTTCATCACTGGGCTGGGAAGCAATACCTGAGTTGGTTCTGGAGTTCCAGGTTCAACAAGTGACTACTTCAAGGAATTTCTTATGTGTCCAGGTCAAGGAATGCTCAGCTTGTCTCCTGCTTCTGATTCCCAGGTCAATCTAGTCTCATGGTAGTAAAAAACATTTACTGCCTCAGTTCCACACTTCAATTGGGAATCATTCATACTCCAGGGACTCCTAGAGAAATTTTGGCTTCTCTCTGTGGGCAAATCAAAAGGAATAGCTAGGAGACTTAGTCTAGATGCCAAAAGGATGATCTTAAGCACTGAGGGAATCATGGAAGAGTTTTCATCTAGTAGAGTTTAGTTCCTTACTAGAGCGTGAGAAGGTGATGTGAAATTGATTCAAAGTCCCTATTTTCTGTAGGGAGAGTTCCACATGGATTGGGAAGGTCTATAAAGCCTAAGCTTTCCTTTTAAGACAGGAAGATTGAGCTTTTTTTTCTTTTCTTTCTTTCTTTTTTTTTTAATTAGTCAATAATTAAGTCTGGTCTGTATGTATGGGTCCAGAATAGAGAGGCCCCTTTACTCCCTTTGGGAAAGGGAAAGGGCAAAGTACTCCAGTCTCCTTGGATGCAGCTGATTGTTTTAACATAACACTCAATATCCAATTGAGTCCAGAGTAGAGAGGCTCCTGAAAGAGATAGGGAGAGGGCAAAGACCCCTAGAGTCGATGGACCAGTGTTGTACCTCAAGAACTGAACCAATTCAATTTGTTTTATTATCTGAAGATTGAAGTATCTTCCACTCAATGTTGTTAGTCCCTGCACAGTGAGCACTTATGCTCAGGGAATTTTGTAGGAAACGAGGATTTTTCTTCTAAAAAGATAGGTTTGAATTTTCTTTTCCCTTTCCTTACGGTTTTTAGGTTGGGAAAACCCCTTTTTCAAGAAATAGGATAGGAAATAATCTATTGGGACCTTGTCCAAAAAAAGGATCCTTATTTTTTAAATTGTGCCACTATATATTTGGAAATATGGAAAAGTGTGAAATACTAGATTTGATTATGAACTATGCCATCTAGACTTTTTCTGATCCTCTGTAGTACAAGATAATGGGCAAGGAAATATAAAATAAATGAAAAGGAAATATAAAGATTCTCACCAACTCATTAAAAAGCTATCTAGGATTTGATCTTTGTCAAACAAACTTTGATAAACTTAGGGAAATTAGTTGGTTCGGAGGATGAAGTGCCAGGCCTGGAGTCAGGAAGACTCATCTTTCTGAGTTCAAATCTGGCCCCAAATACTTATGTTTATGAACTTGGCTAAGTCACTTAACCCTGTTTGCCTTAGTTTCCTCATCAGTAAAATGAGCTGGAAAAAAGAAATGGTAAACCACTTCTGTATTTGATTTGCCAAGTATCTATTTGGGCATCTATACCAGCAAGTTTATCAGTATCTATGCCAAGAAAATCCCAAATGGTGTCCTCCAAAATTGTATAAAACAAAAGTTGCTCAATTCTTACTTTGTCATTCCCAGAAAAAAAAGTTAAGAAAGTTGCAAGAAGAAATAGACAGCAAAACTATACTAGTGGGGGATTTCAGTCTCCCTCTACCAGAACTAGATAAATCTAACCACAAAATAAGCAAGAAAGAAGTTAAGAAGATGAGTAGAATTTTAGAAAAGTTAGGTATTATAGACCTTTGGAGAAATTTGAATGGGGAGAGAAAGGAATATACTTTTTTCTCAATAATACATGGCACATACACAAAAATTGACTATGTATTAGGCCATTAAAAACCTTACAATCCAGTGCAGAAAAGCAGAAATAGTATATACCTCCTTTTCAGATCATGAAGTAGTAAAAAATTATGTGTTATAAAAAGCCATGGAAAAATAGATCAAAAATTAATTGGAAAATAAATAATCTAACTCTAAAGAATAATTAGATCAAACAACAATTCTTACTTTGTTTCTGTCTTCTCTGCAAAGAAGGATAACCTTTACCCTGGAAGTGACAGAACAAAAATAACTAAGAGGGAATCAAAACCAAGATCAGTAAGAGAGCACCTGACTTCCTTGATAAATCCAAGTCATCTCAGAACTATTACATATGATTGATAAGCCATTGTCAGTGATATCTGAAAGTTCATGGAAGATGGGAGAGATAGGTAACACAAAACTGGAGAATGGTAAATGTCGTCCTTCTTTTCAAAAAAAGAAAAGAGTACAGTCTGTGATCTCTAAGTCAGTGAGTTTGACTGATTTCTGGAAAATAATCAAGAAAGAATCATCAATATGAGATCATTGGTCAAACTCTAGAAAGGGGAGTGACCATTACAAAGATCCAATGTGACCTCATCAAAAATAGGGTCATGCTAAAATAAACTCATTTCCATTTTTGATAAGATTACTAATCTAGTAGATAAACTAAACTAGGGGAATGCTGCTGAACATAGTTTAATTATATTTTAGCAAAGTTTTTGATACTGTTCTTGTGGAGTCAGAGGCAAAGAGAGACAGAAAAAGTCAGAGAGGGAGATAGAGAGGATTCAAAGGAGAAAGAGAAAGAGAGAGAGCACATTTAATTAAATATTTATTTTCTCCCAGGCACAGCAACACTGGCCCATACAAATACAAGCCTGCAAGAACACAAGGAATCTACTTTCTAGGAAAACAATATATAAATGGGCATTAGAAAGTTGAGAAGGAGAGAAAGGGAAGTGCTCATCGGGGATATGGTAAAGAGTCATTTAGGAAGTGTTGTGGAGGAATACAAAATAAAGCAAAACTCTCTTACCAGAGGTAGGGGACTCAGACAGTGGAATTCCAGTTTCCGGTTTGGTCAACATGGTAGGACAGTAGGGTCAATAAGCCATTGTGAGGTAATCCAGATGTGCTTACTTCACTGGTGGCTCAAGACTGCTCTACCTTCCAACCAGCAAACTTGCCCCCTGCTATCCACCCCAGTCCCCCAATTTTTTAGCTCCCCTTTTTATTATCCTCACTTTACCTTTATTTTTTTGTTTTCCCTTGTTAGAGTGGGAATCATTCTGTTTAATTGTAATTCTATTAATTGTGTAAAGGGAACTTGCAGAGTCTTGATGATATATAGTAGATATGTAGCTTGTATGTAGTAGAAGCACATTGGAGGGGCTTAAATATGTGTAGACATTTTGGAACCAGTTATAGTATGCTAACCACATGGTTAGGAAAAGGCTTCTCATTGCCTACATAGCCATAACTCACGGTATTTTCCAAAAAGCCTTAGTGGACTCACCATTTTCTCTTGGGCTATATTCTGTTTGCCCATTGGATCTTGATACATCTTTTTGAGTTCTTTGATTTTTTAAAAATAATATTTTATTTTTCAAAATACATGCAAAGATAGTTTTCAACATTTACCTTTGTACAATCTTGTATTCCAAATTTTTCTACCTTTCTCACTCTCATCCCCCTCTCCAAAAGAGCAAGCAATCTGATATAACTTAACCTGTGCAATTCTTCTAAACATATTTCTATATTTGTCTTTGATTCCTTTGATAATAACATCTAGTGAGATATAATGTAATAAAAGGAGAGATCCTTAGACCATCTTCCTTTTGAAGTCATATGTGGCCCTGTGAAAAATGGGACTATCTGAGCTTTTACTCTTTTCCATTGTAGGTGAAAGAAATTAATCTGGAGATTCTGACCTTGTGAATTTTAAAAAGTTGGGAAAGTGAGCCTCCAATATTCTGGGAATTCAAGAATGTGCTAAGTTTTGCAGCCCTCAGTAATGATATCTAGGGAAGGAGTAACCTTCTGGAGTAATTTTTTTTTAAGGCAATTGGAATTAAGTGAATTGCCCAGGGTCACACAGCTAGGAAGTGTTGTGTCTGAGATCAGATTTGAACTCAGGTCGTCCTGACTTCAGGGCCAGTACTCTATCCACTATGCCACCTAGCTGCCCTTTCTGGAGTAATTTTGAGTAATTTTGTTGTATAGACACTACTTAAAAATAAAATTATTCTCCTCAGAGACTTAAATAGGATGGGTAAGAGTGTGCTTTCAAAGGGTTGGATGAAAGGTTTATACTTTTGTTCTTGCTATAACTTTGAAGTAAATATCTGTTTATAAAACCTAATTGATGTGAAATGGTTAAATGAAATAGCATTATTTATTGTCATCTAAATATGAGAAGATAAAACTGATGGGAACTCAAGTAGATGGCATTAGAGCAGACACACTCCAAAACTCTTGGGGATACCCCCCAAACATTGAGAAAGTAATATAGCCAGCTTGGTTCTGGGATTCTGGATTTGTATTCCTGGTATTTAGAATGATACCTTGGAATTGGGATAAGTCATTGTGCTTTATCACAGTTCCTAAGTTTTTCAAAATGGTTTGTCTTCATGTTATTGTTCTTATTATATAAATTGTTCTTCTGATTCTGTCCACTTCACTCTGCATCAGTTCATACAAGCCTTCTCAGATGTCTCTGAAAGTATCCCCTTCATCATTTCTTACAGCTATTTTGTTCATTTCTGGATCCCATGGTTTAAGAAGAACAGTGATAATCTACAGGGGATTGAGAGGAAGATGACCAGGTTGTTAAAGGATGAATATATGATAATTGGTGGAAAGCAATGGACACATTTAGCTTGGAGAAGATGAAACCCATGACATGATAACTGTCTTCAAGTATTTGAAGGGTTGTCATTGAAAGAGAGATCCATCTCCCACCAGTTACACTGCTTTGGGATGTCTTCAGACATCTCAGGGACCCTCTGATTGGAAGATGGAACCACAGGTTACCAAATGACCCAGGACAGTCATTCACCAGCTACATGACTTTTTTTTCATTTAGGGATTTCATCACGATCCCAGCATATACCCAGAATACCTTTTCTTCATCCTTTTCAGCTGCTTTTTTGTGTATTTTTATCTTCTCCCATTAGATTGTAATTTCTTTGAGGATAGATTATTTCTATTTGTGTATGTAAACCCAGTGTTTAATATAGTGTCTAGCATAGAGTAAGTATGTAATGAATGCTTATTGATTAACTTATTCTTTTTGGCCTCAGAGAGCAGAACCAGGGACAAGAAGAAGAAGCTGATTTAGATTTAATGTCAAGAAAAATTTTTTAATAATTAGAGCTATCCCAAAGTGAAATGGACTGTCTCAAAGATGGGAAGTTCTTGTGGATGTCTTCAAGGAGAGACTGGTTAACTAACCTAGATATCCTATAATGGAGATTCCTGTGGTGGATGGTTTAAACTGGATGTCCTCTGAAGTCCCTAACAATTTTCAGATTATGTAATTCTGTTTTGCTTCTCCAAGGTAGTGTGTGTGTGTGGGGGGGGTTGTTGTGTGTGAGGGTGGTAGGTTCATGATTAATCACTCTTCAACAAAAATTTGTGTTCCTCACACTGTGGTAGGCACTGAGGCTTTGGCCTGGAATTACTTGTCCATCACATTGTCCATCTCAATTTTGGCTTTGTATACTTCTTTCTAGAATAGGAGTCAGTCAATCAGTTAACAAATTATGCTAAGCATTGGGCAAACAAATACAAACAAAAAGAAAGATGACTTCCATTCCTATCTTAGTGGGAAAAGAGATCACATAAAAAGGGAGCCAAAAAGTAGTAGGGGAGACAGAGGAGGCTACAAGAAGGAGATATGTGGATGGGAGCATGGTGACTAAGTCTAGAGGATGAGAGATAAGCTGGTCTGGAGCCCTTCCCCAAAATGGAGATTCCAGGAAGAATCCATCCATGGGAAAAAGTGTCAGGAATTAACTGAGACATGACTGGTCTTGGTCCTTTCTCCAAAATGAGGGAAGAATTCACCAAGGAATCTTTGATCTGGAGCCCATGAATTTGTTTTTAATCTTAAGAAATCTTTTGATAACTGCATTTCAATATAATTAAATTCCTAGTCGGGCCATCTATGGTATATAAATATACTTTTTTAATGGTATATAAGAGTACTTTTGCTTTGTAAAAAATGTTGAAGAGGATGATTTCAGAGAAACTTGATAAGACTTATATGGACCAATGCAGAGTGAAGCAAACAGAATAAAAGTCAAGGTAAGTCAAGTCAGCAAGCATTTATTAAGTGCCTACTGTGTCCCAGGCACTTTGCTAAATATGGAGATACCAAGAAAGACAAAAAGACAATCTTGAGCTCAAAGAACTTCCATTTTAATGGGAGAGACAGCATACAAATAACTATGAGCAAACAAGATATTCACAGAATGAGTTGGAAATACTCTACAGAGGGAAGTCACTAGCATTAAGGGGGAAGACTTGTAAAAGGCAGGGAGAGAGCCTGAATTACAATAAACAATCTGGAAGCCTAGTTACTCTCTGAGGCAAGTAGGAAGGAGTACTGTTAGGACCATATGGACTTTAAGTGGGCCTTCTTTTGTCCCTTGTCAAATACTTTGCATTGATAAAATCATCATAACCTCACAGTTAGTGTTTCCAATCAGAAAGCCAAGCTATGATGTTAATATATTTTCCCTATAAAAGATCTACTCATATTGTAACCTCCCTACTCCCCCATGCTTATTAGGACCCTAACTCTTTTTTAGGGTTAGCCTGAAAGTCAATGGTATAATCTCCCACATGCCTTGCCTTAATGGTGTCTTCCCCCTGGTTAATTGTGAATTCCATTAGGGAATTAATCTTTTCCTTGTTAATTGTTATTATTTTATTATTTTTTATTTATTTTTTTATTTTTTGCTGAGGCAATTGGGGTTAAGTGACTTGCCCAGGGTCACACAGCTAGGGTATGTTAAGTGTCTGAGACCAGATTTGAACTCAGGTCCTCCTGACTTCAGGGCTGGTGCTCTATCCACTGAGCCACCTAGCTGCCCCTCTTGTTAATTGTTAAATTCCATTTTTCTCGCTAAAAATTCTGATGGATTTAGTCTATTCTTTGCAGTATAATAAAATCTATGCCCCTTGATTTTGAGAAGGTCTAAGCCTACAAATTCTTTTTCCCCCTGAGGCAATTGGGGTTAAGTGACTTGCCCAGGGTCACAAAGCTAGGCAGTATTAAGTATCTAAGGTCAGATTTTAACTCAGGTCCTCCTGATTTTAGATCAGTTGCTCTATCCACTACACCAACCAGCTGCGAAAACCTACAGATTCTTTTGAGACAATCCATGATACTGGCCTATAATCCCCATGTACTTTTGGAGTACCCCCTGTACCCTATCATTTTGGTGGCCAACCCCATCATTTGGGGCTCATATGGGGAGAGTAACTGTACCCCATAACCCCATCAAAGATGGGGGCAGATTAGGAAGGTCTTTGAATGTTAGAGGCTTTTATACTTGATCTTAGAAGTAATGAAGAACTACAGTTTACTGAAGGAGATGGGGATCAAGGAAGATCAGTTTGACAACTGAGTCAAAGATGAATTGGAGTGGGAAGAGACTTGAGGCTATTACCTAGGTTGTGAGCCTGGGTGACTGAAGATGGTAGTTCAGAGGGCTTGGGGAGAAAGATAATGAGTTCCATTTTGGACATATTGAGTTTTAAGATGTCTATGGGACATCAAGTTCAAGTTGAATAAAAGGTAGTAGGAGACCCTGAAAATTAGAAGACAGATTAGGGCTGAATAAGATCTGAGAACCATTGGTGTAGAGATGATAATTGAGTCCATTTAAGCAGATGAGAACATCAAGCAAAAATAGTATAGAGAAAAAAGAAAGGGAGAAAAAGAGAAAAAGCCCTGAGAGACATCCACCATTAGCAGACATGACCTGATCAAAGATCTAGCAAAGGAGAATCATCAGACAGGTGAAAGGAATTTAACAATGCTAACCAGGAAAACAATTTAAATAAAGCAGCAACATTTGTAAAGACAAATAACTTTTTTAAAATAATATTTTTTTCCAATTACATATAAGACAATTTTAAAGATTCATTTAAAAACATTTTGAGTTCCAAATTTTTCTTCCTCTTTCCTCTCCCCTCCTTCCTAAAATGATAAGCAATTTGATATTGGTTATATATATATATATGTACATATATATATATATAATGTAAAATACAACTTCCACAATAGTCATATTGTGAAAGAAGAGACCAAAAGAAAAAATATGAAAAAATAAAATGAAAATAGTATGTTTTGATCCTCATTAAAATTCTACCAGTTCTTTCTCTGGAGGTGGATAGCATGAGGATAGCATGAAATCATCATGAGCCCTTTGCAATTGTCTTGGAGCATTGTATTTCTGAGGAGATCTACATCATTCATAGTTGATCATCGCACAATGTTGCTGTTATTGTGTATAATACGTAAAGACAATTAATTTTGAAAGAATTAGGAATTCTGATCAATGCAATGACAAACTATGATTTCAGAGGATGCATGATGAAATATGTTACTCACACCTTGGATTCTGGGTACAAATTGAGGCATATTTTTTTGGACATGGTCAATGCAAGAATTTATTTTTTTGCTTAACATATTTGTTAACATGATTTTGGTTTGTTGTTTTTTTTTTTTTCAATGGGATATGGAGGTGGGAGAGAAAATGGATTTTTGTTCATTAAAAAAATAAAAACATAACTGATTTATTTTGTAATCCTATGTATTTTGTACATTTAAAAATATTATTCAGGGGCAGCTAGGTGGCGCAGTGGATAGAGCACCAGCCTTGAAGTCAGGAGGACCTGAGTTCAAATCTGGTCTCAGACACGTAACAGCTATGTGACCCTGGGCAAGTCACTTAACCCCAATTGCCTCAGCAAAAAAAAAAAATAAATAAATAAATTTAAAAAAAATAAAATAAAATATTATTCTGAGGAGTCCATAGGTTTCACTAGACTACCAAAAGGGGTCCATGATACAAAAGAAGTCAGAAATCCTTGGATTAGACACCAAGAACCTGGGTCAGTGGCCAAGAGGACACCTTTGTCAGGCTGCTGAGAATACCTACAGAATGAAGAGAGTAAGAAGGATTATTCAAAGAATCCTAGTGAAGTTTTTTTTTTTTTTTTCTAGAGGCAATCCTAACTGCTGTGACAGTGAAAATCAGAGTGATTAAAGGTGGAAGTGGGATTAGGGCAATGGGCACTGATGTACTCCTATCTCCTATGAGTACCTATGTGTATACATTATTGTTCTTGGATATATTGAATGGGCTGCATTATCTACAGCATTGTACAATAACAATGCTAGAAACAGCAGTACACTTCACTGATGCTTGTTTGGTAAATCACTTCTATACTAATTATAATGGAAAGTTTTATGGACGATGTACGAAACTTGTAATTCCACACACACATACAGACAAATACAGTATAGACTAGTGATGTGGTAATGTCTGTTTTCATTTGTAAACAGTTAGGTATGTACATAAAGCTCTAATTTTGACTCTGAGCCCTTCCTCTCCTCTAGGAGACATTATTTGGCTGAATTCCCCAGTTTCTGCTTTGGAGAATGCCATGGATATCTGGTGGCCTCTTATCACCTTGGAGAATCTGGACAGGGAGCCCAGGCTTAGACTCTGCTCTACTTACCAGCCTTGTTTCT
Organism: Myrmecobius fasciatus; assembly: GCA_023553655.1. NCBI lineage: Eukaryota > Metazoa > Chordata > Mammalia > Dasyuromorphia > Myrmecobiidae > Myrmecobius > Myrmecobius fasciatus. Next base: position 30,953 of record JAJPUD010007745.1, on the reverse strand, counting down.
GGCAGAGATGCCATGGCCAATCCCCCATACTCCTGGCTCTTTGACCATTGTAGTAGTTGACCCCATGGGAAATTGAGAGTATAAGTAGTAGGACTGAAGTATAAAGTTTGATGCCTTGGGCATCAGGCATGGAATCAATGGCGAGTCTAGGAGCAGAGATGGAGGAACTTGTTTAGGGCTACCAAATATATTTCTGGTAGTTTGGGTGGTTTTCATGTTGCTGGTGACACCGATAGAGAAAGTGGTTAAAACACAAGGACTGTGGCCTTTTTCAATAGATAATAAAAATAGTAATAGTAATAATTTGTGCGGTACTTGAAGATTTTGTAAAGTGCTTTACAGAACTTGTAAGCAACTTATATGTCCTAGTGGACCCCTAAATGGCAGAGAGATAGAGTGCTGGGCTTGGAGACAGGAAGACTCATCTTTCTGGTTCAAATATGACCTCAGACATTTACTACTGGGTGACCCTGGACAAGTCATTTAACCCTCTGCCTCAATTTATTTATCTGCAAAGTGAGATGGAGAAGGAAATGGCAAACTATTCCTGTATCTTTGCCAAGAAAATCCCACATGGAATCACAAAAGGTTGGACACAATTGAAAAAGGACTAAACAACACCTGATAATATAAAAAGTAGCTTCCAATGGTCTTGTGATGAAGAGAGCCATCTACATCCAGAAAGAACATTGTGAGAACCAAGTGTGGTTCACAACATATCATTTTCACTCTTTTTGCTGTTTTTTAAATTTTATTTTCTTTCTCATTTTTTTCTGGTTTGATTTGATTTTTCTTGTGTAGCAAGATAATTGCATAAATATGTATACACATATTGAATTTAACATATATTTCTATCATGTTTAACATATATTGGACTACTTAGCATCTAGGGGAGTGCATGGGGGAAGGAGGGAAATTGGAACACAAGGTTTTGTGAGGGTTAATGTTGAAGAATTATCCATGCATATGTTTTGAAAAATCAAAAGCTTTAATAAACAAAAAAATTAAAAAGAAAGTAAAGGGTCCTTTTCTCCTTGATGTCTGAGAAGAGAGGATAAGCCTATTTATTTTTGAAAAGGGAAGAAAGAGATAACCATCTCTGTCTAGGAAGGAAGATACTACACTCACACACAGAAAGTGTTTCCTAAGCATTAAAGTACTGGATCACTGTAGATCATGATTGTTATTATCCTGGCCTCACAGCCCCTGAGAACAGATGGTTTGAACTAGCCCTGCATCTCCTCAAATCTCTCTAGTGGCTGGATTCAGCTCTTTTCCTTTTGATATCGTCCTTCCCTAGAGAAGGAGGTAAGGTAGGTGCACAAGGAAAGCCTACCTTAGTACTGCTAGGATAGGCTTGTGACTTGGACCTTTTTCCTGAGCTAAGTATGATATAGGTATACTCCTAGAACATAAGGCCGGCATCTTCCTGTACCGGCTGTCCCCATGCTCGAAATATATTCTCTCTTCCCAATTATCTCATTGAATTCCTTCTTCAAGACAGAGCTCAAAGATCACCTACATAAAGCCTATTGTCATCCCCTAAATTATGACCTCTCCTTAAATGTGTCATGGTTAACTATTTGGCACATATTTGAATTTATTTTTTTTTTACATTTGTTCTATGTTTATTTATATCCTTGTTATTTCACTAGAATATAAACTCCTTTTGAACTGATCCAACCATTCTGGAGAGTAATTTGGAACTATTCCCAAAGGGCTATAAAACTGTGTATACCCTTTGATCCAGCAATAACACCACTAGGTCTATATCCCAAAGTTATTCATAAAAGGGAGGAAGGGACATATTTGTGCAAAAATTATTTACAGTAGCTCTTTTTTATGGTGGCTAAGAATTGGAAATCTAAGGGATACCCATCAATTGGGAAACAAACAGTGGTATATGATTGTGACAGAATACTATTGTGCTATTAGAAATGACTAACAGGATGATTTTCAAAAAACCTGAAAAGACTTACATGAATACATGCAGAGTGAAGTGAGCAGAACCTGAGAATGTTGTTGTACACAATAACAACAATATTGTATGATGAAGAATTGTGAATGCATTAGCAATTCTTCACAATATAATGATCCAACATAATCCAAAAGAACTAATGATAAAGCATACTATCCAACTCCAAAGAAAGAACTGATATTGTTTAAATACAGATTTTCTTTCTTTCCATTAAGTTTTCTTGTACAAAATGATTAATATAAAAATGTTTTACATGATTGCACATGTATAATCTTTATCTGATTGTTTACTATCTCAGGAAGAGGGAAGAGGAAGAAGGAATAGAATTTGGAACTCAAAACTTTTTTTAAAATGTTAAAAAAAAACTGGCCTAATATGTAATTGGAGAAAAATAAAATATACTATATATAATAAGAAATAATGATGTAAATCCTTATGAGTAGGGATTATTTCATTCATTACACTTGTATCTTTGGAACATAGCACAGGACTGGCACATAGTAGGTACTTTTGATTGATTGATCAGGGGTAATGGTGGACAGTGCCATTAGCTTCCCATAATTAGCTCTGCTCCAGGCAACTAGGTAGTTCAATAGGTAGAATACTGGGAGTGAAGCTAGGAAGACCTGAATTAAAATCCAGCCTCAGACACTTACTAGCTGTGTGACTCTGGAAAAGTCATTTAACATCTACTAGCTTCCACTGTAAAAGGGTAATTATAATAGTACCTGTCTTCCAGGATTGCAGTGAGGCTCAAATGAGAAAATGTGTGCACTTAGTACTGTGTTTGGGCACAGAGAAGGAGCTCAGTGAATGCTTGTTCCTTTCCCTAATTCTTCCTAGGAAGAATTGCAGTGGGTCCATCCAATCTTGATTTCCATCTCTGGGAGGAATGCTACCTGACCTCCTCTCAGCCCAACCCTACATCCCTTTGCATATCTGGGATGCTTAGACCTGACAGCCCTAGATAAAGGAGTGTAGCCATATCACAAGGACTCAAGACACAGGAAGAAGAAAACCAAGTTCACCTGGGTGTTGAAATATTCTGGTCTGGTGAATGATTTACCAGCACAGTTTCTACAGGCCAAATGGGAGAAGCCATCTGGGAACTTCACAGATATAACAAACACACAGTACCTAGCCCCATTCCTCCAGTACTGAGACTGCCCTTTGAGCAGAAGACTATTTATCCCCCTAGCTACAAGATGGTAGCATCTCAGGATCAATCACGGGCAGTAGAGCTTTTCAAGAATCATGTCTAGACACAGCCCAGGGTCTCCCATCAGTGAAAACAGAGGTTTTCTGTAATTGTAGCCACCTAGATTTATGTCTTAGCTCCCATAGACTGCAAACTCTCCGAGGGCAGGTAGAATCTGCACTCTATAAATATTTTTGGCTAGTTGATTGAATGAATGACCTCCACCCATGGGAAATAATGTGTGTATTTGTTTTATTTGAGGGAACTGAGCGGCCTATTAGGTAAAGTGCTAGAGACGGATTTAGGAAGTCCTGGGTTCAAATACTCCCTGTCATTGTGTTGTGTCACACTGAGCAAGTCAACCTCACTCAGCTTGAGTTTCCTTATCCGTTAAATGGAAAGAGTAATATTTGTAGGGATGTTATATGGATTAAATGGGATACTGATAGTGGGAAATCTTAGAGAGCTATATACAGATTAGTCATCATTATTATTTATTAGGCAACAAACTATCTCTTTTTCCAAAAATATCACTTTCAGCTTGGAGATCACCCCAGCCACATAAGTCCTAGCTGCCCCTCCTTTCTTTTCTCTGTGTAATTATGGTGGACCAGCCATTTGCCAAATAACAAAGACCAATTCTGGTCTTTCTAGGCTCAGATAGTCTCATCCTGGGGACAGAGCAGGTCTTGACCAATAAGTGAATCCAAGAAATGAATGCTTAATGATGAGTGGGGACAGAGCCCAACACCTTGGGCAGGATGAGGTAAGCAGAGAAGGGATTCTCTTTCCCTTTACCTGACCCTTCCCAGGTCTTGGACCTGAGAATCAATCAATCATACTCTAGACTACACAGTCATTGTGTTCTGGAGCCTATATTGTCTCTTAGGGCTAGGATATGGAAGGAAGAAGGCAGATTTCTTGCCTTAGAGAATTCTAATGGGGGTGGGGGAAATCCATCCTCAGACACTTATTACCTATGTGACCCTGGACAAATCACTTAGCCCTTTTTGCCTCAGTTTTCTCAACTATAAAATGAGCTGGAGAAGAAAATGGTAAAGCATTACAATATCTTTGCTAAGAAAACCCCAAATGCGATCACAGAAAGTTGAACATGACTGAACAAGAGCCTCAGTTCCTTTATCTGCTAAAAGGGGATAATATTCCTATGATACCTATCTCATAGGATTCTTGGACAGGACTGAACAAGACCCTCAGTTTCTTTTTCTGCTATGGAGAGAATATACCTGTTGTACCTACCTCATAGGATTGTCACGAGGATCAAGTTAGATAATGTTTGTAGAGCAATAATAACAATAATAACCTTCAGAGAATCCCCAACCTTGTATAGCCCTTCTTTACTTAAATCTAACTCACTTGTATGTCATGGCTTACCTCCCTAATGGCCTGGTCCTCTTCGAGAATGAAGGAACTAGAGAGATATAGTTACCGACAAAGAAAGACGATAGTCAGGAGGAAGATCCTGTCTGTACAATACAGGGTAATGAGGAAGTTCTACTTGAAAAATAGTTAATTGTCAATTTACTCTTTAAACAAACATTACATGTTTTTCACTCTGATCTTCCTATATCCAGCTTCCACATGCTTCTTTCCCTTCAATGAACTTTTTTTTCCCTCAGTAGTATTTTATTTTCCCAATTACATGTAAAGATAATTTTCACATTCATTTTTTATAAGATTTTGTGTTCCAAATTTTTTCTCCCTCTCTCCCTTACCTTTTCACTCCCCAAGACAACAAGCAATCTGATGTAGGCTATATATGTACAATACTTCTAAACACATATCCACATTTGTCACGTTGTGCAAGAAAAATCAGACAAAAAGGGGAAAAAACCATGAAAAAGAAAAAGCTAACAAATAAACCCCCCAAATGTGAAAATACTATACTTGGATCCACATTCAGTCTCCATAATTCTCCCTCTAGATATGGATAGCATTTTCCATTCCAAATCTGTTGGAATTACCTTGGGATCACCATATTGCTTAGAAGGGCTAAATCTATCATAGTTGACCACATAGTTGATCACATAATCACAGTTGATCACAATCTTTCTGTAACTATCAACACATTTTTCAATTTAATTTAAGAAACATATTAAATATTGACTCTAAACACTATGTGCACATAATGCACCAAGCACTATGAAAAACAATGGTAATTCAAAGACAAAAATGAAGCAGTCTTTGCCTTTAAATGGCTTATATTCTACTGTTAATGGAAACAACAATACACAGACAAGTGAATATAAAGAATGTACAGTGTAATTTCAAGAGGAAGAGAATATTAACTCCTAGGCACCTCAGGAAAGACTTCAAGTAGGAGGTAGTAAATGAACTACTGTTTATTAACATGCTTTCTCTCTCCTTAATGTAATATTTCTTGAAAATTCACAAGTAATTAAAATAAATTTATTACTTATTTTCAATATTCATTTTTTAAGGCAATTGGGGCTGAGTGACTTGCCCAGGGTCATATAGCTAGTAAGTTCTAAAGACTGGGTTTGAACTCAGATCTCCTGACTCAAGGACAAGTGCTCTATCACCTAGCTTCTCCTTTAAAATTTTTTTCTTTTTTTTTTTTATTAAAAATTTTTATTTTCAAAACATATGCATAGATAATTTTCAACATACACCTCTGCAAAACCTTGTGTTCCAATTTTTTTCCTTCACTTCCACCCCCCCAGATGGCAAGTAATCCAATATGTTAAACATTAACATTTATTTTAAAATTTTCTTTTGAATTCTGAATTATCTTTCTCCTTCCCACTATTACCTCACCTATTAAGAAGGTAAGCAATATGATATCAATCATACATGCAGTTCACAAGTTTTTGAATCATAACTATGACCCTCTGGATCCTTTTAGGGTAGAGGTATTTAAACAAAACTGGTTCAAGGTGTCTAGTGTCATTCATTTTCATTAGCACCTTGGTACTACCTGGAGAATCACATATTTTCTGCTTCTCCTCCTTTTATCTCATTCTCCTCCCAACTCGTCTTCCTTCCTGGATATATTTTTGACAGACAGACTCTTCTCTAGCAAATTGTCATTTTAGGAGCCATGAAAAGCATGATGTCAACATTGGAATTTCTAGGGATGATTCCTGATAGAGTAGGAATCCCTGGATTCATCCCATGTTATCCAGTAACATCTGAGGGATAAGGGTCACACCTGGACCACTTTGGGGCCTGGGAGGAAACTCTTAGAGTTATGGAGTTTGGAAGATGTTTATCCTCCTTATTTTTTTTCTTTTTCTGCCAGTTAACAGATAGGTAATCAATTCCAGGGGGTAAGGACTCAATCAAATGGAGAGTAACAGCCTCTCCCTTTGAGAAGTTACTGGGAGACTTCACACACTAGTTTCTCAGCTGAGTGTTAGCCATCATTCTTGCTACCCCCATCCCTGCCTTTGAAGGGGAGAAATTGGATTACCCCCAGCCTTTTAGCAGGATGTTTCCCATTGCCTTTTTCATTTTCTCCTTGTTGCCTCAATACCCCATCACCTCCTTTCTCCAATTCCACTTTCTTTTGCTTGGTCAACTCTGCCAGTTCCTCAATCTCTTTGACATAGGGCATGTGACTTACCAAAATGGGAGATGTAGCTCGCCAACCGTACCAGCTGGGCACCCTGGAGCCTGTGTATACCTTTAAAGCCAGCTTCCCTGTCTGCCTTTCTTCTTAGCCTTTGTTGGCTAGATTCATGGAGGACTCAGGGGAAAGGGGATATCAGCATTTAAGTCAGAATTTATCTAGGCTCTCTGTCTTTCCTGTCCAGGGCCATAGGCCACTAATGTGAAGTTTGAATGACCTTCTTCTGGGCAGGAATGACGGACAAAGAGTCTAGATTTTCCTTCTAGGTCCAAAGGACAAAACAAAGTGGAAGTGGAATGGTAGGGAATACACCCAAGATCAAGAAGTATCCCCAGAACTTGCAGAAGATCCCCATAATTCCTACAAGGGAATTATGACCTTTCTTACTTTGGTTTGCTCAGTGCCCTGGGCAGAGTATGGAATGTGGCACTTCCTGGATTATATCACTGAAAGTGGTGACATAGGAGGCAAGAGACCAAGAATATATATCTTTTAAATGCTTGTTATATTTCTAGCGCTGTGCTAGACCCCCGGGGGAGCTTCTGTACTCCAGGATTTTCTAATTTAGTTTGGAAAAGATTCCACTAACAATTCAAAACAATATTGAATGCAGAACTATATAAAATCAAATGATCATTGATGTGTTATAAACACTGAGTATTACAGAAATTCAAAGAAGGAAATTCCCTTTCTTGATGTCAGGTTAGAGTCATGGGAGCAGAGTACCTTTTGGGTAGAGAGGACCTTTTCACTCTTGAGACTATGCTGAGTCCTTGGGTTGAGCAACGATAAATACTTCCGTGACTTCCCCCCATAATTTTGGAGTCAGGGAGGTATTTGTTGTTATTCAGTCTTTGCGACCCTATTTAAGTTTTTCCTGGCAAAAATATGAAGTGATTTGCCATTTCCTTCTCCAACTCATCAGAGTTAAGTGCCCAGGGTCACACAGCTAGTAAGTGTCTAAATTCACAAAATTGAGTCTTCCTGACTCCATCCCAGCAGTCCATCCACTGCACCACCTAGCTGCCCTTTATCATGAAGGTATATCTTTGGGATAAAAGGGAAAGAAAAAGAGCATCTTAAAATATGCAGAATGGGGGCAGCCAGGTGGGCCAATGGATAGAGCATGGGCCCTGAAGTCAGAAGGACCTGAATTCAAATCAGACACTTACTAGTTGTGTGACCCTGGGCAAGTCATTTAAACCCAATTGCCTCACCCCCCCCAAAAAAAGGGGGGCAGAATTGTTGAGTCCTGGGAAGGTTCAATTAAAGGGCTGGTGATGTTATCTGTGGTTTAGAGATGTACAGAGAAGGGGGCTAGGAGCAGCCTTCTCTGAGACCTCCCCTCTCTCTTCACATCCTGCCCCTTTATCAACCCAAAGTATTGCTTCAGATATGAGCCACGGAGGTGGGCATATGTGCTGTACCCCTACCACCAAGGTCTTTGTGCTTGCGTCTCCTACTGTTTCCTCTATTTCTTGCCTCCAATCTTACTCCATTCCTGGAATGCTAAGCTCAATCTTAGCTTAGCAGAAATGTCTGATCTCACTGGGATGGGGGCTTGGAATTGGATAACGTTGGATGCAGACAAAACAGGACATCTTGTGCCTCTCAGCATCATTTCCACCCTATTTATTCTCTAGAGGTGAGGGACAAAGCATAGTGATTGTAAAGAGAAAGTGGCTAATGCTCGTCTCCTCCAGGAAGCATTATCTCTTTAAAAAAAAAACTTTTATTTTTGTACAAACAAAACCAATGCAGACAAGATTAGGAGGGAAGCAATAAATTGGGAAATCATCTTTACATTTAAGGGTTCTGATAAAGGTCTCATCTCTAAAATATATAGAGAATTGTCTCATATTTATAAAAATTCAAGCCACTCTCCGATTGATAAATGGTCAAAGGATATGAACAGACAATTTTCAGAGGATGAAATTAAAACTATTTATAGTCATATGAAAAGGTGCTCCAAATCACTATTGATCAGAGAAATGCAAATCAAGACAACCCTGATGTACCACTACACACCTGTCAGATTGGCTAAAATGACAGGAAAAGTTAATGATGAATGTTGGAGGGGATGTGGGAGGGCTGGGACATTCATACATTGTTGGTGGAACTGTGAACGGATACAGCCATTCTGGAGAGCAATTTGGAGCTATGCTCAAAAAGTTATCAAACTGTGCATACCCTTTGACCCAGCAGCATTTCTATTGGGCTTATATCCCAAAGAAATCATAAAGGAAGGAAAGGGCCCCACACGTGCAAGAATGTTTGTGGCAGCCCTTTTTGTAGTGGCTAGAAACTGGAAACTGAATGGATGCCCATCAATTGGAGAATGGCTGAATAAATTATGGTATATGAATATTATGGAATATTATTGTTCTGTAAGAAACGACCAGCAGGATGATTTCTGAAAGGCCTGGAGAGACTTGCATGGACTGATGCTGAGTGAAATGAGCAGAACCAGGAGAACATTATACACAGCAACAACAATACTATATAACGATCAATTCTGATGGACATGGCTCTCTTCAACAATGAAATGTTTCAAACCACCTCCAATTGTTCACTGAAGAAAGCCATATACACGCAGAGAGAGGGATATGAAATGTGGACCACAACATAACATTCTCATACTCTCGATTGATGTTTGCTCACATTGTGTTTCCTTTATCTGATATGTCTTTCATGTAGATATGATTTTTCTTGCACAACAATGATAAGTGTGGAAATATGCATACATATATTCGATTTGCCAATATTTTAACATAATTAACATGTAGTGGATATCCTGCCATCTAGGGGAGGGGTGGGGAGTTGGGGGAAAAATTTGTAACACAAAGCTATGTAAGGGTTAGTGTTGAAGAATTACCCACACATATGTTATGCAAATAAAATAAAATTAAAAAAAACTTTTATTAAAACTTTTTCTTTTCTTTTTTTATTAATTAAAGATTTTATTTTCAAAACATATGCACAGATAATTTTTCAACATTGACTCTTGCAAAACCTTGTGTTCCAAATTTCCCCCTTCTCCTTCCATCCCCTCCCCTAGATGGCAAGTAATCCAATATATGTTAAACATGTTAAAATATATGTTAAATCCAATATATGCATACATATCTATACCATTTTTGTGGAAACATTATCTCTGCTAAAAAGCATCTCTGGGGCAGCCAAGCATAATGTTGCCGGGTACCATACCTGTGTTATAACAGCAGCAGAGATGTCAGGGGATAGGATCTGAGATGGGGCTGTGAGCAGAGTTTGAAACAAGTGATTAGGTTGCTTCACTTCCCTGGGCTTCCGTTTTCCGCTTCTCTGTAATAAGGGGGCTGGACTCTGATTCTCTCCCAGTTCTGAAGCGATGATCTTATAATAAGGGAGATCCATGTCCAGGGTCAAGAGATCTCAGCTATTTGTGTCAGTAAAGACTTAGTCAGTGCCCGAGCCCTACCCAGACCCAGAGTGTGAATCACTAAGACTCATTTCTTGTCCAGCCCATCCCACCTGCTCCTTCTCACATCTTTCCCCAGACAGGGTACCTTGGCACAAGGGAAGCCAGGCTTAGAGAGGATGGAGGGAGATGGCAGGAGACACGTTCAGAGGACCAGATGTTTTTGCTTCTTCTTTGGGAATCACTCCTCCTGGGACACAGCTAACTCTTACTCATATGCTGAAATTTTCCTAGCTCCCATGGGGATATTGATGCAAACTACCTCTTCCATTCCTGCCTCCTGACTCCTCCTATTCCTGGTCCTATTCCCTTACCTGGTGACACCATCTTAAGTGTCATAAAGCATCTCAAAGTCCGGGGCTCATAGGTGTTACCCCACTCCTCCCACTGCCGCTCCCTAGCTAGACTTTGTCCCCTATAGATTTTTCTTTTCTCTCTCTGGTGTTGAGATACAACAAACAAAGAGGTAGAGGCAGGTAAGAGCTCTTGGGATGAGGGGCACTGTGATCAAATGAGTAGGGTTACCCCTACCCATGGTTTTAGTATCATTGCCTGGCTTCAGGGACTCCCTGAAGTCAGGCACAGGAAGCAGTGGCTTGGCTTAAAGGAGCCAGGGCCAGCACCCCTGGGCAATTTGTGGGTCACTGGAACACCCTCAGATGTTTAAGGGGGCCTTTGGAAGCATTGCTTGCATTCCACTCAAGTACCCTTACTTCTCCCCATAGCTTAGATCCTGGCCAAGCTGGCACAAAAACCAATCTCCAGGTGAAGAAACAAGGGCAGCCAAGTCAAGAATGGTAAGTGGCAAAGAGTCAGTGGAGGTGGGGAGCTATCCTAGGTAGACATTACCTTCCCCAGGCAGCATTCTGGCGAGATGCCCATCCAGTGGGCTCTGCCTCTTGAGACGGGCTCAGCTTGGGGTAAGGGTCCCGAGAGGATGGCACTTTAGAGTATTACACCCCTTCCATCCTTTCCGTATCCCTTCTGCTTCCTCTCTGCCAGAGTTTCTAAGAAGGCCCATCACTCTGCTTGTAGGGGCTGCTACAGCCTGAACAATCCCTCTTCTACACTTTGAAGGGGACTCACTTGAGATCAGGCAGCAAGAGGGAAGGGTGTGCTCCCTTCCCCAGTTCTTCCTCTCCTAGCACTTGGGTAAATTGCTCCCCACCTTTTTGCCCAGGAGCTGGGGCGACTGGAGATCCCTGCGGAGCTGTCTGCTCTGCTGAAGATAGCTGAAGGTAAGTATTCAATCCCCTTTCCTTCTTTCACTGGAGACCTGACTATTATATATGCTGTCAACTCAGTCACTTTGTAGGTTAGTTTTGCTTTAATTTTTTTCTTTGTTAGAAGGGAAGACACACTGACAGAGCTGGAGGATGGAGAAAGCTGTAGCTATGATATAAAAAGCAAAGCATCAATAAAACTTTATAAATATATTTTGAAAAGGAAGCAGGGTGGGAAGAATCAGTACCTCTTACACTGTCTGAGGCACTCACTTCTCTCCACTGCATGTCTTTGCAGTATTTGGGGGCTGCTTTGTCTCCCTGGCTGCTGTTCTGTACCTGTCTGTCCCCCTCCATCAAGTTCCTTGCCCACCTTCAGTGGTTCTGTCCCCCCTCCCCCCCAGCTATCCTTGCAATGTTGTGACTTTGTAATGAATAACTTTCCATTGGTGGTGAGGGGCTGGAGAAGGATCCTGGGACTAGGCAAAAGTGGGAAGAAAAAGAGGGGAGACACTTACGCTTCTGAGATGTCCCTAGGGCGCCAGCATGTCATGGCTGAGAACATCACAGAAGCCCTGCCTCCGGATATCACAGCTCAGGAGACGCTGGCTCTCCCTCCTGACATTGATAGGTTCCCTTTTTCCAGATTCATCCCTGAAAACTTTGAGGTACTGTTTGCTACCTCCCTGCCTCTTCCCTGTCCAACTGCCTCCACTGGTTTCATCACATTCTGTACATTCCCACTAGCAGCTTATTTGCTTCCAAATAATGTTGTTATATCTCTGCGTCTGCTCTCCATGTGTCTCGTGCTTGCCCAACACTCTCTTTCCTTACCTCTGGCTCCTGGAGTCCCCAGGTCTCTTCAGTTCCAGCACCCACTCGGTTGCCCTCAATTAGTAGTGCTTTCCTCCAATCTCCACTCCCCAAATTACTATTTATTTACTTTTGCATTAATTTATCTACATATACATTTCCCAGTAGTCTGGAAGCTCCTTGAGGGCAGGGACTGCACTGGTTTTTATCTTTGTATCTATCCCAGTGCCATGGGCATATAACTGGCACATAGCATAAATGTTTGTCAAGTTGAATTGAATTATCAGCCCCTTTCCCACATTTATATTACCCTCGTTTTTCTTTGGTGGGGTTCTCCCTCTCTGGGCAGCCACCTCAGATTGTTCTTACTTTAGCACCCACTCTAAATAGAATACAACATATAATAGAATATAATATATAACAATATAAATATAATAGAACATAACCATAAATATGCCTTCTCCTTTTCAGAAACCAATTCTGCCCAGTCCAGGAAAGCCCTTGACCTCCCCCCTGACTCACCTGGATGGGGCGAATCTTCAGCTTGCCCTGGACATCAACAAAGTGGTAAGTCGAGTGGTCCTGGCCAGCAGGGCGGCAGATTGAAGTGCCTCTGAGTCAGGCAGTCAGGGTGGAGTGGACAGGCCAAGAGCACATCCCTCATGTATAGGTAACTAAAGCCTCCACTCCCTCTTCATGGGATCATCTAGCTAGAACTGGGAATAACTTTCCCAGTCCCTTAGTCCAGTATTCTCATATTATAGATAAGCAAACTGAAGTTTCATGAGATTAAGGGATTTGTCCAAGGTCACGCCTGTGACTGACTGAGCTAGGACTGGGAACAAGGTTCTTTGACTTACAAACCCATTGTTCTTTCCAACACACCTCACCCAGTTTTCTGATTCCCATCCCTGACTCCATTCTCCCCATCTAATAGTAATAGTTGCCAACTGCAACAATAGCCAGCGTTTATGTAGCACTTCCTTTGCGCCAGACACTGGACTAATTATTTTTAAAAATATTATCTCATTTGATCCTCACAACCACTCTATGAGGTAGGTGCCATTATTATTCCCATTTTACAGTTGAGGAAACTGAGGTAAACAGAGTGATTGCCCAAGATCACACAATTAGAAAGTATCTGAGGTAGGATTTGAACCCTGGTCTTCCTGATTCTAGACCTAGCACTTTATCCCCATCCTGACTTCAAGTTTCCCTCTTGTCCTTCAACCCCTTTGTGTCACTAGATGCTCCGCCTCCTGGGCGACCTGTCACTTCAGTCCTGGCAGGAACAGACCATGGGCACATATTTGGCCCAACAGGGTCAGCGCCACCCCACCTTGAGGAATGAGATCTTTTGTCAACTTGTGACCCAGCTATGGCGCAACCCGGATGAACAGCAGTGCCATCGGGGCTGGGCACTCATGGCCATTCTGCTCAGTGCCTTCACCCCAACGCTGACTCTTCAGAAGCCACTGCTCAAGTAGGTTGGAGTTGGGGCAGCCTCTGGGAGGATGGGCAGGGGCACAGGGAACAAGGGACAGAGGAAGAACAGGGGCTTATAGGATGTGGGGAGCAGAGAAGGGATAAGGGGAGAGGCTGCGTAAGGGAACAAGACCCTGGAAGGATGTGGCTGTCAGAGGGTGACTCCTTCCTGCTATGGCTGGAAGCCAACCCAGGGGCCAAGGTCTCCAGTGCCAGGCTCTTTCCTCTCCCCGTAGGTTTGTGTCTGACCATGCTCCCAAGGGCATCGCAGCTGTGTGCCAGCACAAGCTCTTGGGAGCATTGCAACAATCCCAGGCAGCAGTCAGTGCTGTCCGTGCCTACCCACCTACCCAGATGGAGTGGATCTCAGGGTGGCGATGTGGGCGAATGGCCCTTGATGTCTTCACCTTCAGTGGTAAGTGGGACTGAGCCCTCTCTTCCCTCAGCTCCTTTCCCCCAAAGCTACCCCTTCCAGCCCTTGGCCGTCTTCAGCCCTTAGGGTTCTCTTCCCTCCTTTCTGACTTTTGGATGTACAAAGTGTGGCTCCCCAACGTCCCTGTCTGTCTCCACATGACGATCCTTCCTCGTCGCCTGCAGAGCACTCACCATGGGGACAGCGGACCTCCCTCACCCAGGGAATCCCTCCCCAACCTTCTAACCCCTGAGCTATTCCATCCTGCAGAAGAGTGCTACTCAGCAGAAGTCAGATCCTGGACCACGGGCGAAGAGTTTGCTGGATGGATCCTCCAGACCAAGTAAGGGAGCCTGGGAAGGCTGGCATGGGGAGGTCAGGACAGGTCAGGGGAGGGCATGGAGCCGCCTCTGAATTCTTGGGAGTGAGTCTTTAAACCGGTCTCACTAAACAAGGCCAGGGATAAAAGGGCATGTATGTCAGGGATTTCATGTGCACATAAATGGGAAAGGGTCTAAAACAGGTGTCTAGGGGCAGCCCATCAGTGTAGTGGGTAGAGCACCAGCCCTGAAGTCAGGAGGACCTGAGTTCAAATGTGACCTCAGACATTTAACACTTCCTGGCTGTGTGACCCTGGGCAAGTCATTTAACCCCAATTGCCTCAGCAAGGGAAAATGTGTGTGTGTGTGTGTGTGTGTGTGTGTGTGTGAAATAATAAGGTACCTTAGGCACATTGTAAACTCCAAGATACTTGAGTTATTGTGTGTGCATGTGACTGAACATGTGTATGTTGTATGGATTTGTGTGAAAATGTCTCAAGTACATACGTACACACATGAAATAAAGAAAGTTAGGTGTTTGTAAAACTTAAAATTGCAAACTATTTTTAAATTAATAAGCATTTATTTTCTCTTCTTCCCATCTACCACATTTTTAAAAATGCAAAACAAAACACTTGTAACTAATATGCATAGACAAAGAAGATAGACCCCCCCAAAAACCCGAGTTATTTCTTATGTGAGCCTTAGTGTGTGTGTGAATGGTAGACAATCATCCTATCGACTAAAAAAGTATTTATTACTGGTTTTATTTTTCTTGCCTTCTCAATGGAAGGGAGAGAAGTAGGGGGGTTGAGAGAATCTGATAATTAAATTAAATTTCAAAAAATTAAACTTAAAAACAAAAAAATTAAAATTAAATTTCAAAATAATTTAAAACAATTCAAAATTTAAAACCTTTAAATTATTTTTAAATTTAAAATTTTTACAAAATAATTGTACCAAGAGTTACTATAAATATTGGTGTCCATATGGGTCCCTCTACTTTCTTTGGTCCCCAGACCTGGTATCCACTTCAGTTTGTAAAGCAGAGGAGTAACATGATCAGATCTATGCTTTTAAATGATCACTTTGGCAAGTGTCTCGAGGATTGATTAAACAGGAAAGAAAGTTCAGGCAAATATCAATAGCGGAATTATTCTCCTTGTGATGTAATATTCATTACCTACTAAGAAAAATCCAGTAGTAGTAGTGGAAGAGTGTTTGTATACCAAGCATGTACTAGCCACTCTCACAGGAGGATTCTGGGGGAATCTTAGAGATGGCAGGTGGCAAAGTAAATAGAGTGATTGATCTGGAATCAGGAAGATCTGAGTTTGAATCCTGCCTCTGATTCTTACTGGTTCTATAATCCTAGGCAAGTCATGTAACTTCTCCCAGCCTCAGTTTCCTCATCTGTAAAATGGGGATAATAGGAGCATCAATCTCTCAGGGTTGGTGCAGGATAAAATAAACTTTGCAAACCTTAACGTGCTCTGTAAAGGCTAGCTTTTTAATCTTGATGAGCTCTGACAGACACTAGTTCTCAGGTATGGGGTATGTGTGTGTGCATATAGGTATATGCATGTATGTGTTGTATATGTGTGATAGGTGCAGGTGTATACATGTAGTATGTAAGGTAGTGTGTGTATATGTATGTACACATATGTGTGTATGGGGGGGGGGGGACAGGAGCTGAACGAGAGTTCTGCTATAGCCTTCCACCTTCCACTTCCACTTTCTTCCATCCTTACCTCCTCTTTCCCTTGTTGCAGGGGCATAGAGCAGCCTGTTCGGGGCTGGTCAGTATCTCTGCTCTCGGGAGATTCCTGGCAGGATTTGATTGGCTGTGACTTTGTGCTGGATCTTATCGGACAGACTGAAGACTTGGGGGACTCAAGTGCCCCTCATAGCTACCCCATCACCCCCCACGATGTGTGAGTGCTTCCTCTTGCCCTAACTCATCTCCCAGGGGTAGGGCAACTCCACTTCCCCTCCCATTCCTACCTGTGATGGGACCACTGTCTCCTCCAGGACTTATGAAGACATCCCTCCTCCGCCAAGAATCCAGGCACCCTCCTTGGCTCCTGAGCCACCTCCAGGTCCTGCCCCATCACTACCTCAAAAGAGCTATCCAAGTGAGAACCACAATTAGCTTCCTAAGGCAGAGCAACAGAGGCATTATTATAGGGCAGGAGATGGAGGGCAAGGATCTAGAGGGGGGAGCTGGCAGGCTGAGGGGTCCTGGGGCTGGAAGCAATTGTTGACTCTCTTCCCAAAAGGGGACCCTCAGGATGCTGGGAACTTGGATGGCTTCCTGGATAACCTTTTTAAGCCTGTGCTCCTTTCTGGATTCAGGGTGAGTCCCACATGCTTGGCTTAATTTGCCAGCTCCCCTTCCTTGCCCCCATCCACCCTCCAAATGTCTCTGTCTTTCTTTTCTCTCCTGACTCTTCCCCCAGTCCTTGCACTGGTCCCTTTCCATGGCCCCAAAGGCTTAGTCTCTGATGTGCTGTTGGCTCTTTGTCCCAGGAGGATTTGACACAAGCCAGAGCATTGAACAGCCGGATGAAAGGTGGTGGAGGCATTGGGACTCAGCAAGGAGGCTACCCCATGAGTGAGTATGGCGCAGCATCCTTGTACCAATCCCCTGGGACGCACCCAGACCAGGGAGAGGCACAGGGAATGGCAGGTGCTACAGGTCTTGTCCCCTTGACACAGGCTCTCATTCTTCAGAGCTGCCATTATCGGTGTCCCTGACTGAACCCCGAGTCCTGGGATCTTCCTCAGTGTTTACCAGGAAATCTAGGATGATCTGATCTCTTTCCCTCAGGTCTTCCCCTGAGGCTTTTTCTTAGATACCAGCCACCCTGGGATCTTCCTCAGTGTTTACCAGGAGATCTAGGATGATCTGATCTCTTTCCCTCAGATCTTCTCCTGAGGCTTTTTCTTAGATACCAGCCACCCTGGGATCTTCCTCAGTGTTTATCAGTAGCTCTAGGATGATCTGATCTCTTCTCCTGAGACTTCGAGTATCAGGGATCAGTGATTGCTGTGCAAATGGCTACAGTTAGCACAAGAGGTCTGCTCATGGTCTTGGACACATGATATGAGGTCTGTTGGCTGCTAGGGAAATGGAGTGCCAGGAGAAAGTTAATACCTGAGTGGTACCTCTTTTCCCTAGTCTCCTCACTCCTGATTCCCTGAGCTGTCCTTGCATTAGGAAATTGTTCCCCAGACAAGGGCATGGGGACTGAAGTAGATACACATTCTAAATGACTATCGATGGGATACAAACAGGATATCTTCTCTCCTTTCCTCCCCACCCAGTGTACCCAGGAATGACACAGATGCCAAGCTACCAGCCTGCCATGGGGGCAATGATGCCTCCTGTATCATTTGTGCCAGCGATGCCCCCTGTGCCTTCAGTGGGTGGGGTCCCTGTCATGCCAGGTATAATGGAAGAACTAATGTACAGGTGGGCACAGGACTATTGTCTCCTTCTCTAGGATGATGAGCAGAATACGGGAATGCCCATGGAAGGAAAGAAGGTGATGTTTGGGAGGTTGTTACAGCTTCCCACTGGGAGTGAGGAGAATAATGACCTGTCAGGGAGATAGCCGCAGTAGTGGTCAGAGTGTGGGCATTGTCTCTAGCTGACTTTTGGGCTAGAAACTCATCTCTGAGATTAGCTGACAGGATGACCCTGAGTGAGGGACTTAAGCTCTCTGTTGCCTCAGTTTCCTCACTTGTAGAGTATAGATAATAATTCCCATAATATCCATGTTGCAGGATTGTTGTAAGAATCAAAGGAGATAATGTGTGGAAAGTTGTTTATGAATCTTGAAGCACTGTATACATTTTGCCTATTATGGCTGTGTCCTATTTACTTCTCAGCCATGATGCTGCCAACCCAGGCCCAACCTGTGGTACCAACGCTCAGTGCCAGAGAGCTGACTGCCCAGCAGCAGAGCTTTATCAACCAGCAGGCCATGATCTTGGTGAGGGCTGGAGAAGGCAGGATATATGGGGAGGGTGTGTGATATGAGGCAATATTACTGGCTTTGGAATTAAAGGGCCTGGTCAAATCTAAATTTAAATCAAATCTAAAGTCCAACAGAAATTACCTCTATAAAATAATGGGCCAGTGGCTTCATGCCTTTTTTTTTCTTTCTTTTTTTTTTAATTAAAGCTTTTTATTTTCAAAACATATGCAAGAATAATTTTTCAACATTAACCCTTGCAAAGCCTTGTGTTCCAATAATCACTTTATCCTCATTTGTATTAGAGTAGATGGCTTCTAAGTCACTTCTTGTTCTGTGAATACTGTGCTAGCTAGGACGTAGTTTTCTGCTCTGAGGGGATACCCAGCAGAATTTCCTATCTTACCAGGGTTGCTCTTTCCCTTTTTCTCCCATCCAGGCTCAGCAAATGACTACCCAGGCCATGACTCTTTCCCTGGAGCAGCAGGCCCAGATGCAGGCCCAACAGCAGCATCTTACACCGGCACCCCCGACTGCTCCCAGGAAACCCAAGAAGCTCCCAGAAGTTGTCAGCAAAAGCTCACCTGCTCCTGAGGCAGAGCCCCAAAATAGCTTAGCACTGGTACAGATCTGAGGGGGATAAATGGCAGTTCCCAGCAGAACTAGGCAGGTGGCAGTGCCAGCGGTGGAAACAGGGACAGAAGACTTTAGGGTCTTAACTTTGGGGTACAAATATTAATTAGCCAAGAAAGAGAAAAGAAGGAAGAGAGAAAGAGCTGCTAACATGTCCCAGCTCCCAGTTGGAGTGAAACAGATAATGAGCATGGCAGAGTTCTATCAAAGTATAGCAAGATTCTAGGCAAAGGGAGAGGAGGTAAACATTATCTTTTTTTTCCCTCAGTAGTATTTTATTTTTCCAAATACATGTAAAGATAGTTTTAAACATTCATTTTTGTAAAATTTTGTGTTTCAAATTTTTCTCCCATCCACCCTTACCTCCCTCCTCCTCAAGACAGTAAGCAATCTCATATAGGTGTATGTGCAATTCTTTTAAATATATTTGTTATATTGTGCAAGAAAAATCAGACCAAAAGGGAGAAAATCAGGAGAAAGAAAAACAAATAAACAAACAAAAAAGTGAAAAAACTATGTTTTGATCCACATCGTCTCCATAGTTCTTTCTCCAGATGCAGATGGTATTTTCCATCCCAAGTCTATTAGAATTGCCTTGAATCATCGCAGTGTTGAGAAGAGCCAAGTCTATCATAGTTGATGATCCCATGATCTTCTTGTTACTGTACATCCTGCAGGTTCTGGGTAGCCATTATCTTGTTCCCAACAGGTAGACAACGCGGAAGAGGTTGAGGAAACACTGGAGCACCCCAGTACCTTCCAGCAGAAACGGGATTATTTCCAGAAGATAGGTAAAAAGTCTCAGACAAAGCGTATGGTCCTACAGGCAGAGATAACCTCACGTTTGGGAGGATGGGATTAAAGGCTGGGATGATGGTGCAGCTTCTCTAAACCATTATCCTGGCATAATCATGACAGGGCAGAGGGAGCTCAGATTCTCTCTTTACTTTTTCCCAGTGGGGCATGTTGGCTTGGCAATAGGACCCCTATTGACTAAGGACTGGGGCCAGCATCAGTAGGAATGGAAAGAGTTGTAATAGCAAAAATGATGTTAGAGGAGGGATGCAGAATACAATGGACAGAAAATAAAAAAAATATGGAGTAGTGTTAACTCTGGTACTTCCTTGCAGGGCAGCAACCTATTCAGCTGAAGAAGGTAAAACCACCTGCAAAGGTGTTTGTCCCCCAGGCAGAAATCGAGCAGAAAGAAGAGGAGGAGAAAGAAGAAGAGAAGGAGGAAATCAAAGGTGAAGGTGAAGATGAAGTAGAAAGACCCCTCATTTGGGAAATGGGAATCTTGGGCATTGGCCCTTACTCACTCATTGTGAAACTTTAGGTCTTGCTTTCCTCCTCTGTAAAATAAAAGAACTGGACTAGAGGATGTCTCAGATTCCCCTTAGTTTTGACATTCCATGGTTCTGTGATACTCATGTACATCCCATGGGAGATATATACATATTTATATAATTATATACATAAATACATGTGTATATATATATGTATATATATATATATATGTGTGTATATATCTCCCATTGTTTTGGGATATATATATATATGAATATATATATGTATATATATGTGTATAGTATGGATATATGCATAGATGGATCCCACTTATTTGTATGTCACCTCTCATTCAATCTGCCACTTGAACTTATCTCATAATTTAATTTATCATCTCAAGCTTTAGAGGAATCTAGGGGCATTTTGAATATTTTTTTAGTTAATAAAATTGCAACTTCTTTGTCAGTTGGTCAGTCAACAAGAATTTATTAGGTTCTAACTATATGTTCTTTTCATTAATTCATCAATTGACTAGAATCCTCATTCCAGTTCATTAAATATTATTTATTGAATAAACTGAAGAAGGCTCCTTTCTCAGGAGAAATTATTTATGTTCAATTTATTAACAAATGAAATTAGCAATAAAAAAGGTTAAGATTTCTTAGCAAAATTTCTTTTCTTACCAGGGTTGGTCTTTCCCTTTTCCTCCCACCCAGGCTCAGCAAATAACTACAACATATACAAGATGTTGGCTATGACAATCACAGTCATCTTTAATCCCTCACTGTAATAGTAGATGATTTTGTTTCCACAAAAAGTCTCACTATTCAATTCATTCCAAATGCTAATTAAAGACTCTTAAAATTTTTCATATTTCTCCTTAAGATAAAAGCTAAATTCACTCTTTTCAGGAAATGTTAGGTTAGTCCTTTTTTCTGTATCCTTTTTTCAGTCACCAGAGAAAAATCTATCTTGAATACTTGCTGATCTTCATAGATTCTTCTTAAGATTTTCTTTATAATGTTTCTTAATATAAAAAATTTTCTGTTCAGACATGGAAGAAGTTTCTCCTCTTTGTCTTCTCCACAGATTTCCTACAGACACTCATGGAATAAATAAAAACCAAATCTAATTCTATTTCCAGAGGGAGATAAAGTACCTCACAGCAGGACATTTCTTTTTTTAAAAATTTGGTTTTTTTGGTCTTTGTGCAGAATGTCTGCAAGTTAATTTCTTGTGTCTTGTATAGAATCAATTTAAACTTTTAAAGAAATTTACTTTTGCTTCTTTTCCGCTGAATTCTCTTCTATCTCTGTGTTGATTAGTTTGGAACAATTTTCTACTATATATTTTAACTTTTTTAGTTTGTTGTTTATCTTATTTGAAAACTCTAGTTTCTGAATTACTTCCCATTTTAATTTCTTCTTTTAAGGATGTATTTTTATTTTTTAAAAAATAGATTTTTAATATCTTTAGCTTTTATATTGCTTATATTTCCCCTTGTACCCTTCTACTTCTTCCCTCCCAAAGAACTATTCTTTATAATAAAGGATTTTTCTTAAAGTGAAAGAAGAGGTTAAAAAAAAATTAATCAACACACAAGGCAGCTAGGTGATACAGTGGATAGAACACTGGCCAGGGGGTCAGAAGAATCTGTGTTCTATGTGACCTTGGGCAAAATACTTAACCCCATTGCCTCCTCTCCCCCTCAAAAAAAAAAAAAGATCACTCAATACATTTTTAAAAATTTGATGTTTTATGCAATGGACTTCCAATTGCTGGCAAAAGCTGCCTCTTCCAAAATGTTTCATTTGGTTCTTAAAGATACTATGTATCTAATACAGTATACTTTGTAGAGGAACTAAATGAAATAGGATTTGTACTAGAAGAGAGAGAAAGGATAGTTAAGACTAGGTTTCCCCCCCCTTCCACACTCCCAGCATTAACTAACCTAATTATTTTCTCTTTCCTTCTCATAGCACCTTCTTGTCCCCCTCCCCCAGTGGCCAAGAAACCACTTCAAAAAAGGGAAGGAGGAGACAAAACTAAGAGTGAAGTTGGTGCTGGAGCCAAAGCAGAAGATAAAGCTAGCACTGGCACTAGCCCAGAAGCCAAAAGCCAAAAGGAAAGGATAGAAAAGCATCAAGGAACTGTGGTACGAAGCTCAAAGTCACCTGTCAAAAAGGCAGAGCCCAGCAGAGAAATTGGTAACATCATCAAGATGTATCAGAGCCGTCCTGCACCAGTGCCTGAACCAATACAGCCCACCAGGTCGGGGCCACGGGAGCTGGAGAAAAGCTTTCCAAAGGGATGGTGGGAAGGTCTCCTTGGTACTGATCCTCTCTCTCCCTATTCCTTCCCCAGGAAGCCCCAAAGATCTTTCATAAAGAAGAATGACCCCAAAGATGAAGCCCTGGCTAAACTGGGTCTTAGTGGCAACCATCTTCCTCCTCCTTCTTTGGTGAACTTGAGGGCTGGGACCCCGAAATCCTGGGTTTTATAATTCTAATTTCTGTTTCTTCTCCTTCTTGGGAAATTCTCTGTGTGTGGAGAAGTAAAAGTCTTGCATTTCCCATCCCCATCCCTTCCTGGACTTAGACTGACTTATCATCTTGTGGGCCTTTGAGGGAAGGGAAAGATGCCCAACGGGCACATGAATAATTCTTCTCAATTTCTTCCTAGCCATCAGCTCTGGGCCCCAAGAAGGGCTCACCACCACCTGCTTCACCTCGGCCCTTTAAATCTTCTAGCTCCATTAAAGAGAAGCAGAGACCCCTGAAGGATTTGTTTGCTCCAGCTCAATCCAGGACCTCAATTCCTGAGCCTTTACCACCTCCACCTCCACCTCTTCCCCCATCAGAGAACCTGGTCTCACCCAGTTCAGGTGAGGAAACCCCCATTGATCCATCTGAGTCATTCTTAGTTGTGTCTTTCAGGGTTGTCATCTGCATCCTGGGTTTCTGGGGAGGCAGGTTTCTAATGACTTTTTGGGGGGAGGAATAGGTTTCTAGGTTATGCTACCTTGACATGGTAGGAGAGGTGAGATTAAAGGAATTCTAAAGTCACTTCTAACTCTGAGATTTTTTTTTCTTTTGGCTTTATAATTGATTCTAGAAGGTGTTCCTAAATCAAGTGTATTTCCATCCTCAAGTGATAGCCGTCTTGAACATATGGGGTTTGGAACTAAGTAGATCTTACTAGCTAAAGAAATTTTTATTTTTAAATATGGGAGAGCTGGGCTGGAGCACTGGGCTTTGTAGAGGGTGTTAAATTGTCATAAACTAAATCCATGTAAAGAATGGGTTGCTAGTTTACTTGGATATGGATTTAGACCTCTCTCCAGGGTAGTAGTATCTGTAATTCCTGCTGTTAGGAGAGGCTGATGGATTGTTTGAATTTGGACTAAAGATAATTATGTGTCTGCAATAAATCTGGAACCAATAGGATGAGGCCCTGAGGGTTGGGGGACCACCTGGTTGATGAAGGATGAGAGAACTGGGGAGCTGGAAAAATGGAACCAGGTAAAGCTTCTGTACCGAGCAGTAGTCAGTGTTTGGACCCAGCCATAAATGGTATTGTACTTCCAGGCTGGATGAGATAGGGAGACCCATTCCCAGCCAAAAAAAAAAAAAAAGTAGTAAAAACTTTAGAGGAAACTAGATAGATGAGGAAATTAAAGCAAACAGGGTTAAATGATTTGCCCAGCTAGTAAATGTCTGAGGACATATTTGAACTCGGGTCTTTCTGACCCCAGGCTCAGTATTTGTCAAGTAATCTTGCCCAATGTTAAACAACCAATAAATTGATCTTTCTGGATCTCTTTCTATTCCCATGTACATTACTCACCATTCTTATTAGTGATTTCTCCCTCTTGAAATTAGTTTATATTACTTTGCATTAGATAGATTCAGTGACCAGATCTCTGATTTCATTGGTAAAGAAAATCCTTTCTATCCATGCAATTGGCATCTTCTAAGAAATTTAGTCCTGAAGTTACCTGGGGCTCAGTTTCTTAAAAGATCTTGTAAATAAATGTGGGGGTTGAAAATTTTGATTTATTATCAGCAAATCTTTGATTTGCATGCCTTTTTTATATACCTATATACATGGGTGATATAAAAATTTCTTCAGCAAGAAAGAGTTGCAAATGGAAAAAAGTTTAAGAAGATCTGATTTAGAGCATTGAGAAGTTAAGTTGTTGCTCAGGGTCATACAGTCAGTATGTATCTGCAGTTAAATTTGAACTCAGTACTCACTGAATTCAGTTCATTTCTCAATGAGTCATCCCCCACTGATGTCTTTTTTTTTAAATAACCTTTTCAAATAAAATTTCAAATAATATTTTTAAAATAACCTTTCAAAATATGCAAAGATTGTTTTCAACATTCCTCGCAAAACCCTGGGTTCCAAGTTTTTTTTCCCCTCCATTCTCCCAACTCCCTCCCCTAAACAGCAAGTAATCCTGTATATGTTAAACAAATGCAATTCTTCTATACATATTTCCACATTTATCATGTTGCACAAGAAAAAATCACATCAAAAAGGAAAAAAAATGAGAAAGAAAGAAAAAAGCAAGCAAACAACAACATCAAAAAATGGTGTAAATACTATGTTGTGACCCACATTCAGTCCCCACAACCCTCTTTCTGGATGGAGATGGCTCACTCCATCCCAAGTCTATTTGAATTGCCTTGAATCATCTTATTGTTGAAAAGAGCCAAGTCTGTCAGAGTTGATCATCACCTAATCTTGTTGCTGTATACAATGTTCTCTTGGTTCTACTGACATCACTTAGCATCAGTTCGTGTAAATGTCTCCAGGCCTTTCTGAAATCATCCTGCTGATCATTTCTTACAAAACAGTAATATTCCATAACATACATATACTGTAACTTATTCAGCCATTCTCCAGATGATGGGCATCCACTCACTTTCCAGTTCCTACAACACTACCAAAAGGGCTGCTACAAACATTTTTGCACATGCCCCCACTGATATCTTAGTTCATTTATTTAACAATTACTTTTCTCTATTAAATTTATTTTATTTTCTCCATTTATATTACATGTAAAAACAATTTTTAACTTTCTTTTTTTCCCAAAAAAATTGTTCCAATATGTTTAAAAGAATTGCACATATTTAACAAATATCAGATTGGTTGCTGTCTTGGGGAGAAGGGAGGTAAGGGAGTGAGAAAGAAAAAAATTTGGAATACAATTTTATAAAACTGAATATTAAAAACTATACATGTATTTGAAAAATAAAATACCATTTAAAAAAGACAGAAATTAAAAAAAAAAAAACAACCCTCCCCAAAATTTGAGTTCCAAAGTTTCCCCTTCCCTCCTATTCTATTCCCCCATTTTGAGAAGGCAAACAATTTGTTATAGGTTGCATGTGTGTAGTCATGCAAAACACATTTCCATAACAAATACTTATTTCAATTCACAGTGCTAGTCACTGCCAATAAATAAATGATAAGATCTCTTCCTTCCATCATTGTATACACAGTTAAGTGTCTTCCAAGGCAGGGAGTGGTGGGAGAAGGAAGCAATTCAAACAAAATGTTTCAGGGAAAATGTTCCTGAAGAGAGAAAAACACTCTTAACAGCTGAGATCAGGTGAAGCTAAAAGGAGGAGACAATTGATAGGGGTTCTGAGAATGGGGAATGAGATGATGAGCTTTCTAGCAAAAAGAATCAATCGCAGATGCAGAGAAGCTCCAAGACTTTAAACAAACAGTATACTGGAGAAACCACTGTCCAGGTTGCCTGAAATTAGTGTTTTTTTTTTTTTTCCTTGAATGTTTCAACATCCTTTTTAAATTTTTTTTTTAATTAAAGCTTTTTATTTGCAAAACATATGCATGGGTAATTTTTCAACACTGACCCTTGCAAAGCTTTCTGTTACAAATTTTCCCCCCTAGATGGCAGGAAGTCTACTACATGTTAATTATGTTAAAATACTTGACAAATCGAATATGTGTGTACCTTGCTGTGCAAGGTTATCTTGCTGTGCAAGAAAAGTTGGATCTACAAGAAAAAAAATCTGAGAAGGGAACCATAATGCAAGCCAACATCAATAGAGAGCATGAAAATGTTATGTTGTAGTCTACATTCATATCCCTCTCTCTGGTTGTATATGGCTTTCTTCATCATTGAACAATTGGAACTGATTTGAAACATGAAATTAGTGTTAAAGGAAGGATGAAGGACAGTGAAAAATGGGTCTGGAATAGCTGGTTTGAATCAGATTGTGTAGTCCTAAATAATATCTTAGAGCAACTGAAGGCCATTGATCAGCAGAGTCATGTAGTCTTAGGAAGTCTTAAGAAGACAATTTTGTCAGTTTTGTGGGGACAGAGGGAAGATGTAGAAGGCTATTACGGGGCAGTTAGAGAGCACTGGCAGAGTCGGGAGGACCTGAGTAGAAATCCAACCCCAGACACTTAACACTTAGTAGCTATGCGACCCTAGGTGTTACATAAATTCAATTGTCTTGCAAAATAATAGTTTGTTTGTTTGTTTTTTAAGAAGACTATTACCAGAATTTATATGAGAGTAAATAAAGCAATAGTCATGAGAGAAACAAAGTAGAAGAAAGAGTCATGGAGGTAAAATAGGATTTGGCAATTGATTGGATACAATAATTATATATTGGATATAATTGGTTGGATACAATAATTATATATTGGATGTAATTAGATATAATTATCCAATATATAATTATTGTATCCAATCAATTGCCAAATCCTATTTTACCTCCATATAATTATTAAATTATAATGATAGCTAGCATTTATATAGTGCTTTAGGGTTTGGAAAACACTTTATAAATATTATCTCATCAGGGTAGCTAGATGATGCAGTAGATAGAGCACTGGCTCTGAAATCAGGAGGACCTGAGTTCAAATCCAGACTGAGACATGACACTTACTAGCTGTATGACTCTGGGCAAGTCAACCCCCCCAACCAAAAAAAAAAAAAATACTATCCCATTTAATCCTCACAATCTCCCTGGGCCATAGGTGCTATTATAATTCCTATTTTACAGATCAGGAAAGTGAGGTAGTCTTAGGTTAAATGACACAAGCAAGCCATATCTGAGCCTAGATTTGAACTCAGGTTTTCCTGAATCCAGAGTTCTATCCATCATACTGTGTAGCTCCTTTATGGGTACAGTGAATAGAATTCAAATGTGGCCTGAAATACTACTTGTATGACCCTAGCCAAGTCACTTAATTGTTTGCCTCAGTTTCCTTATTTGTAAAATGAGCTGGAAAAGGAAATAAATTGCTACAGTATCTTTACCAAAAAAAAACTCTAAATAGGGTTACAAAAGGTGGACATAAGTGAAATGACAGGAAAGCACAGTTTACTTTTTCTGATCTTTAGACCCAGTTCAATCCATGGGAGATGAACATATCAGTACCCAGTTGCTTCATCCCTCAAGCAGTGTTTCCTTTGCCTATGCCAGTGCCACCTGGAGGCTGTTCCTTCGAAAAGAGGTAGGAAAGCAATGGGGCTTTGCCCTATTTTATTATTGGTCCTGTCCCCTTTTCTCAATGTTCATGGTCTGGCCTCCCTGGGGGAAAAATTGGGCTGGGATAGGAGGTGAGGCTGCTAGCCAGAAGTGGGGCCTTCCCATTTTCATCTGGACAATGGCTCCACTATTTCTTGGGATTCTTTTATATCTCCCTGTACCTCCCACAGGTGTTCTATCCCCGGGAGAACTTCAGCCACCCCTACTGTTTGAAACTTCTTTGTGAACAAGTGAGTCCTAGATTCTTTTTATTCCTCTCACCGAAAGGGAAAATGTATAAGCTTGTCTTAATAACTCTCCATTACATGATATTCCAAGTAAGTTTTATGCTGCCCTAGGTGCTCAAAATCTCAGCTCTGGTTCCCGGATCTGCTCTCCTCCCTCATTTATGTTCTATTCTCCAAAATTCCCCCTCTTCCATCCCTTATTTTTGCATCTCTCGCCCAAACTCTAGTCAATGGGCACTTTTGTTTTCATTTACATATTGGAGTAGGGTAGATTATGAAGCAATCTGATAAAACTAATTCAAGTTATCTTTGCAAGGAGCATTTTCACTTTAAAGGAGGCCATAGTAACCTACATTAATCATGGTTGGTAATACTTCAAACGTTGCATTATATGAAACCCTTCATAGTATTTCTTAAGTCACAGTCCCAAACATGTTCATGTTTAAGATTGATTTTCAGCTGGTGGAAGGGAGTTCCAAGAGACATAGATATTCCCAGAGAGGAGAGAAAGACACTGAGAGACACAAATATCCATGGGAATTCACATTAGCACTGACAGGCAAAGGGACTAAGGATCTAAATAGAGACAGAGACAGACTGATAGGGGAACAGAAGTGTTAATCTTCAAAAGATAGGGACTATTAGTATTTTTATCTGTGTTATTCCTTTCCCATTTTTTTGAGGGGGGTAAGCCAATTGGGGTCAAGTGACTTGCCCAGGGCACACAGCTGGTAAGTGCTAAGTGTCTGAGGCCAGATTTGACACAGTCCCCCGACTTCAGGGCCGGTAGCTGCCCCTGTGGTCATTCCGTGGGAGGTTGACTCTCATCCCGAAGTCCCCATTGTAATGAAACTTTGCTACATCTTCAGATCCTACGTGACACTTTCACTGAGTCCTGTATCCGAATCTCACCAGATGAACGGAACAAGATGAAGGACATGCTAGGTACTAGCATGGGAAACCTTGGGGCTACTGATGGTGGTCAAAAAAATGGAAGAATCTTGTGTTCTAAGCACTGGGAGCCAAAACCAGGAATATGGTGATGGAGATATTGGTGGGGGTCTCTGGAAAGGGACCTCCCCCTCTATTCAGGAGTAATCCTTGAACCTATGACCTAGAGTAATCAGGATGGGATAAGGCATTTAGATAGGGAAGGGCATTGCCAAGGAAGATGGGGATAGTGGCCAACTTAAGAGAGTCTCTTATCCACAGCGGACTTGCAAGTGGGCATGGATACCAGTTCCATTGTTGAAGATAGTATCAAGAAGAGAATTGTGGTAGCTGCCCGGGACAACTGGGCCAATTACTTCTCTCGAATCTTCAACGTCTCGGTCAGTGCAAACCCTACATAGTCCCTGGTGGGGCCCCAATCTGGAACTGCCCAGGATTGGGGGTGGGGTTATTCCTCATGAGTCCTAGTTTGCCCAGGTATTTTTTTGGTACCTTGGAATGCCATCCCATGTTCTCCCCCCATCAAAGTAAACCACCATGCAGTGGTGGTGCAGTATTCTATGTACTGAGATTATGGAAGGGCAGTGGAATGGAAAGAGAACTGGTCCCTTCCCTCAGGAAGCTTCTACTCTAATCAGAAAGACATGATTCCTTCCATCAGGAACCTTCCAGCCTAATAGAACACAGTCCTTGCCCTTGGGAAGAAGCCCCTAGTCACATAAGGGAGACAGAGTCCATGAACTTGGTGGCAATGACAGAATGGAGGGAAGGAGATTTAAACATTTCCACAGCACGCAAGAAACAGAATTCATGAATTTACCAGAGTCTCCCTTGGCCCTCTCCTCACTCTGTCTGGGGATTTTCCTTTACTTTACCATGATTTCCCTGTCAACATCATGACCTCAAATTCTACCACAGGCAGAGAGTAGCAGTGATGCACAATTTCTGGCTGTGTCTCATCGGGGTCTTCGCCTGCTCAAAGTTGTGAACAATGCTGCTTTCCTCACAAACCATCTCAAGACCCTCTGCAGCTACAGGTCAGGAGGAGCGGGAAGTAGAAGAGAGCATTGGCATTTTGGGAGCTTTCCCATTCCTTAAGGAAAAGTTGCTGTCTCTAACATACTGGCTACCCCTGATTGATTTGTTCACAGTTTTGCAGAAGTCCTGGAGGTGGAGACTCCAAGACACGGCATTCTCCAACTCACCCTGAAAAATGAGCAACTAATATTGCAGACAACTCAAGCTCAGGCTATCAAGTCCATGGTGGAACTGTTCCTGAATGAGCTCAAAAAAGTGAGTGGGCATGGGGCAGAAGTGGAGAGGAGTGGAGAGTTGAAGAAGAGGAGGAGGATCATTAGTGGCAATTGGGTAATGGCTATAGATGGTGAGGGTACCCAGAGGCTGGACAATAGGTGTGGAGAAGGAAGATCAGTGCTTGTGGAAGATACTGGGACAAAAAATAATAGCTTCCCTACTCTGGGGAAGGTGTATTATACTATGTCATAACTAGACATTCTAATCCTCAATAGGTTATGGAATCATAGAATATTTGAAAAATGTTAGAGGGACTTTAGGCATCATTGGTTTGGGTTTTTTTTTGGTGTTTATGTATGTGTGAAGCAATAAGGATTAAGTAACTTGCCAGGGTCACACAGCTGGTCTCAAATATCTGAGGCTGGAATTGAACTCAGATCCTCCTTACTCCAAAGCTGGTGTTCTATCCACTCTGCCACCTAGCTGCCCCAGAAGGTCTTACAATTATTGTGTCATGGACCCTTTAGGCAGTCTGGCAAAGTTTATGGACCACTTCATAAGGAAAAAAAAAATTTTTA
>JAJPUD010007744.1:78013-101837 GCA_023553655.1 Myrmecobius fasciatus | reverse complement strand
ATTGGAGAATGGCTTGAATTCTTATATATTTGAGTCAATTCTCTATATATTTTAGAAATGAGGCCTTTATCAGAACCTTTGGATGTAAAAATATTTTCCCAGTTTACTGCTACCCTTCTAATCTTATCTGCATTCATTTTGTTTGTACAAAAACTTTTCAACTTGATATAATCAAACTTATCTATTTTGTGATTAATGATGACCTCTAGTTCTTCTTTGGTCACAAATTCCTTCCCCCTCCACAGGTCTGAGAGGTAAACCATCCTACATTGTTCTAATTTGTTTATAATATCATTCTTTATGCCTAGATCATGAATCCATTTTGACCTTATCTTGGTATATGGTGTTAGGTGTGGGTCAATGCCTAATTTCTTCCAGACTAGTTTCCAATTATCCCAGCAGTTTTTGTCAAATAGTGAGTTTTTATCCCAAAAACTGGGGTCTTTGGGTTTATCGAACACTAGATTACAATTGTCATTGAGTATTTTGTTCTGTGAACCTAACCTATTCCACTGATCCACTACTCTATTTCTTATCCAGTACCAAATGGTTTTGGTGACCACTGCTTTATAATATAGTTTTAGATCTGGTGCAGCTAGGCCACCCTCATTTGCATTTTTTTTCATTAATTCCCTTGAAATTCTTGACCTTTTGTTTTTCCAGATGAATTTTGTCGTTATTTTTTCTAGTTCAGTTAAATAATCTCTTGGGAGTTTGATTGGTATAGCACTAAATAGATAGATTAGTTTAGGTAGTATTGCCATCTTTATTATATTCGCTCGACCTATCCAAGAGCACTTGATGTTTTTCCAATTGTTTAGATCTGACTTTATTTGTGTGGAGAGTGTTTTGTAGTTTTAAATAGCCCCATTTTAGAGAAAGAAATAGAACAAGCTATTAATCAACTCCCTAAGAAAAAATCTGCAGGGCCAGATGGATTTACATGTGAATTCTACCAAACATTCAAAGAACAATTAATTCCAATACTATATAAACTATTTGAAATAATAGGGACAAAAGATGTTCTACCAAATTCCTTCCATGATACAGATATGGTGCTGATAGCTAAACCAGGTATGGTGAAAACAGAGAAAGAAAACTGTAGCCCAATTTCCCTAATGAATATTTACGCAAAAATTTTAAATAAGATATTAACAGTGAGATTACAGAAAGTCATCCTCAGGATAATACACTATGACAAAGTAGGATTTATATGAGGAATGCAGGGCACGTTCAATATTAGGAAAACTATCAGCATAGTCAATTGTATTAATAAACAAACTAACAAAAATCACATGATTTTCTCAATAGATGCAGAAAAAGCATTTGATAAAATCCAACACCCATTCCTATTAAAAACACTAGACAGTATAGGTATAAATGGGCTTTTCCTTAAAATGATTAGTAGCATGTACTTAAAACCATCAGCAAGCATCATATGTATTGGGGGAAAACTAGACCGATTTCCAATAAGATCAGGAGTGAAACAAGGCTGCCCATGGTCACCATTACTATTTAATATTGTATTAGAAATTTTAGATTTGGCAGTAAGAGGAAAAAAAAGAGATTAATGGAATTAGACTAGTCATGAGGAAACCAAATTATCACTCTTTCCAGATGATATGATTGTATACTCAGAGAACCCTAGAGACTCAACTAAAAAACTACTAGAAATAATTCACAACTTTAGCAAAGTTGCAGGTTACAAAATAAATCCAATAAATCATCGGCATTTTTATATATTACCAACAAAATTCATCAGCAAGACATACAAAAAGAAATTCCATTCAAAATAACTGTCCATAGTATAAAATATTTTGGAATCTATCTGCCAAAGAAAGTCAGGAACTATATGAACTAAAGTACAAAATACTTTCCACACAAAGTCAGACCCAATCAGTTGAAAAAATATCAAGTCCTCATGGATAAGCCAAGCAAATATAATAAAAATGACAATACCACCCAAACTAATTTACTTATTTAGTGCCGTACCAATCAAACTTCCAAGAAATTATTTTACAGATCTAGAAAAAATAGTAGCAAAGATCATCTGGAAGAACAAAAGGTCAAGAATCCCAAGGGAATTAATGAAAAAAAAAAAAAAGGCTGATGAAGGTGGCCTTGCTGTACCAGATTTAAAACTATATTATAAAGCAGCGGTCATCATAACTATTTGGTACTGGCTAAGAAATAGAGTAGTCAATCAGTGGAATAGGATAGGAGCACAGGACAAACTAGGCAATAACTATAGTAATCTAGTGTTTGATAAACCAAAGACTCCAGCTTCTGGGATAGGAACTCGCTATTTGACAAAAACTGCTGGGAAAATTGGAAACTAGTAGGAAGAAATTGGGACTTGACCCCCACCTAACACCACATACCAAGATAAGATCTATATGGGTTCGTGATTTAGACATAGTGATTTTATAAGCAAATTAAAGGAAAATAGGATAGTTTACCTCTCAGATCTATGGAGAAGGAAGGAATTTTTGTCCAAAGAAGAATACCAGATAGATAATTTTGATCATGTTGAGTTAAAAATTTTTGTACAAACAAACTAATGCAGACAAGATCAAAAGGGGAGCAATTAATTTGGGAAATCATTTTTACATTTAAGTGTTCTGATAAAGGCCTCATTTCTAAAATATATAGAGAATTGACTCATCTTTATAAGAATTCAAGCCATTCTCCAAGAAATAAATGGTCAAAGGATATGAACAGAAAGCTTTCAGATGAAGTAATTAAAACTATTTCTAGTCATATGAAAAGGTGCTCCAAATCACTATTGACGAGAGAAATGCAAATTAAGACAACTCTGAGATACCACTACACACTGGTCAGATTGGCTAAGATGACAGGAAAAGATAAGGATGAATGTTGGAGGGGATGTGGGAAAACTGGAACACTAATACATTGTTGGTGGAACTGTGAATGGATCCAACCATTCTGGAAAGCAAGTTGTAACTATGCTCAAAAAGTTATCAAACTGTGCATAACCTTTGACCCAGCAGTATTTCTATTGGGCTTATATCCCAAAGAGATCTTGAAGGAAAGGGATCCACATGTGGCAAAAAATGTTTGTGACAGCCCTTTTTATAGTGGCTAGAAACTGGAAACTGAATGGATGCCCATCAATTGGAGAATGGCTGAATAAATTATGGTATATGAATGTTATGGAATATAATTGTTCTGTAAAAAATGACCAGCAGGATGATTTCAGAGAGGCCTGGAGAAACTTGCATGAACTAATGCTAAGGGAAATGAGCAGAACCAGGAGACCATTATACAAGGTAACAACAAGACTATATGATGATCAATTCTGATGGACATGGCTGTCTTCAACAATGAGATGTTTCTAACCAGTTCCAGTTGTTCAGTGATGAAGAAAGCCATTTACATCCAGGGAGAGGCCTGTGGGATCTGAGGGTGGACCACAACATAGCATTTTCACGCTCTCTATTGATGTTTGCTTGCATTATGTTTTCCTTCTCAGATTTTTTTTTGTAGATATGATTTTTCTTGCACAGCTAGATAATGTAAAAATATGCATATACATATTTGATTTGTCAAGTATTTTAACATAATTACATAATACTATGTACTAAATACATATACTACATAATAACATGTAGCAGACTTCCTGCCATCTAGAGGAGGGGTGGGGAGAAGGAGGGAAAAATTCATAACAGAAAGTTTTGCAAGGGTCAATGTTGAAAAATTACCCATACATATGTTTTCCAAATAAAAAGCTTTAATAAAATGAAAAAAAAATTATTTCTCATCATAGAAAAAGGTGCTCCAAATCACTGTTGATCAGAGAAATGCAAATTAAGACAACTCACCTGTCAGATTGTCTAAAATGACAGGAAAAGATAATGATGAATGTTGGAGG
Organism: Myrmecobius fasciatus; assembly: GCA_023553655.1. Taxonomy (NCBI): domain Eukaryota; kingdom Metazoa; phylum Chordata; class Mammalia; order Dasyuromorphia; family Myrmecobiidae; genus Myrmecobius; species Myrmecobius fasciatus. The sequence goes on along the minus strand of JAJPUD010007744.1, from coordinate 97,945 downwards.
GGATGTGAGAAAACTGGGACACTGATACATTGTTGGTAGAACTGTGAACAGATCCAGTCATTCCGGAGAGCAATTTGGAACTGTGCTCAAAAAGTTATCAAACTTTGTATACTCTTTGACCCAGCAGTGTTTCTACTTGGCTTATATCCCAAACAAATATTAAAGAAAGGAAAGGGACCCACATGAGCAAAAATGTTTGTGGCAGCCCTTTTTATAGTGGCAAAAACCTGGAAACTGAATTGATGCCCATAAATTGGAGAATGGCTGAATAAATTATGGTATATGAATGTTATGGAATATTATTCTTCTGCAAAAATTGACCAGCAGGATGATTTCAAAGAGGCATGGAGAGACTTACATGAATTGATGCCAAGTGAAATGAGCAGAACTAGGAGATCATTATACATGGCAACAAGAAGACTATATTATGATCAATTCTGATGGATGTGACTATTCAACAATGAGATGTTTCAAAACAGTTCTAATTATTCAGTGATGAAAAGAGAGCCATCTGCACTCAGAGAGAGGACAATGGACCACAACATAGCATTTTCACTCTCTGTTGATGTTTGCTTGCATTTTGTTTTCCTTCTCAGGCTTTTTTTTCTTACTAGATCTGATTTTTCTTGTGCAGCAAGATTACTGTATAACTATGTATACATATATTGGACTTAGCATATATTGTAACATATTTAATATATATTGGACTACCTGCCATCTAGGGGAAAGAATGGAGGCAAGGAGGGGAAATTTTGGAACAGAAGGCTTTGCAAGGGTCAGTATTGAAAAATTATCCATGCATATGTTTTATAAATAAAAAGCTTTAATAAAAAAATAAATAGGAATAATGATTAAAAAACTAATATCCTTAAATCAGATTACAACTACCTAAGGCTACAATTTCTAAACAGGTTATAATATCCCTCAGTAAAGTAGTATTTACATACTTATACTTTTAAGTGCTATAAATTTTATAATAAACATTAAAATACAGATCAGGTAATGAAGTTTAAATGAATATTCTCACTTTTGATCTCCTTTGATCCTTTAATTGGTAGAATTTTCTGGGTTTTATGGCTGTTGCTTTTTGTATCATATATAGAGGTTTATAAGGAACTTTAAAACCAGTGCAAAATAGTTGATCCTATCTGAATTCTATTCATTCAATTATATTAAGCAAACATTCATTAATGACTTCTTGTATGCAAGGTTTTATAATTTATAGTCACAAAATGGAATTGTATTATTTGTAGTCATAGACTGCTGCCATGCCAGAAAAATTACACAGAGAAGGCAATAGAGAACTGGATAATGAAGATGAACAGGCTGCAACAAATGATGCATAAAGACCTATGAAGAAGAACCTAAGTAAAGGCTGTCATTAAAGAAATGTATTATCACAAAAGAAGATAGGCTCATCACATGAGAATAACAACAGATATCCAATATACAACCACAACCTATATGCTTCCCAAAGCATTTTTAGAGTATCAAGAGAATGTAAGGCATTCAGTGTCTTGGGTGAACCCATTATTGTGAAACTACATCTGAAGACTTGAACAAAAGCTGAATAGAATGGTTAGAAATGATTGAGTTTGAGGGATCTGGGAAGATCCCTCATGGATGAGATCAAACAACCATGGTAGTATTTCAGTATATGTAAGGCACTGTGTTAGCCACTAAGGATTCAAAGACACAAATGAAATGGTCCCTACCCTTCATAATCTTATATTCTAACATAGTGAAGTGGGAGATCAATAAGGATAATTTATTTCTTACCCAATTTTGCTTCAAAGAAAATCACCATTTTTCTCTAACTGAACACTTCTATTTTTCAGCAAGATGCCACTGCAAACATTTGTGTCTGCATTTTGAATACATCTTGCTAAGTATCTCTGTAAGGGTCTTATAAAGTTGATTTGTTTATTTATTCCAGTGAGAGAAGCTGGTAGGTCTGGGAAGAGAGAATCCTAATTAACAACAACAAGGAAAGAGCTTTTAAACTCAAAATGACCACATCTCTTTTATTTGTACTCAGGAAATGCCTCCTTTACAGAGAAGATTATAGTTTCAGAGTTTTATAAGAGAAATCCAATAGGCAACAATTTGTAATGTGAAATGACAATACAACAACAATACAATTAACTCAAAGGTGAAAGAATGTTATTAATCCATTGTTTTATCCACAAAATTGACTCTTTTGATTGCTGATTTATTTTTCTTTAACCCACTTGCCTGAACATAAAAGGTTGAAATAAGCATCAGATAACCAAGCAATCAAACAAGAATCAAGTCTTTAAGTGCACATTATATGCCAGACAATCTGAATGCCAAAGATAGAAAGAAGAAAAAAAAAAAGAAGAAAAAAAGAAAAAAAAAAGAAAAATTGGTCCCTGATCTCAAGAATTTTACATTTTAATTGAAGAGATAATACATATAAATGCAGTAATTGTCCTTTCATTTATGCAAGTGTCTATGGTGATAATTTTCAAACTTATACCTAACCTTGGCCCTAAACCACATAACCAAGAGCTTAGTGGAAATGTTGACCTGGATATCCCATTGGTAACTATTGTCTAGCCATATAAATCCATTTGCTGTGTATCACACATGGTATTCCATAGGCAATCTTCATTTATTTTTACTGAATACCTCCCATACCTGGAATGCATTCCCTTCTTATATACACCTCTTAGAATCCCTGGCTTCCTTCAAGACTCATAGATATATATTAAAGAATCCATTCACTGTCAATATCAAGTGAAAAGAAAACAGACATATACTAATTACAATTGCTCATCAGTGTCATCTAAAATTAATTAATAAAGACAGTGTAATAGAAATTACTTATATATATGTGTATATATATACATATAGTATGTATGTATGTATCATCTCTTTCCAAATATTCCTGATGGCAGATGACATAATGATTACAACAAAAAATACTATATACTTCCTCAATCAGATCTAGGACAGTTCTAAAAAAAGATGTCTTAACAATCAACAATAGGAACAATAGGAAAAATAAGTAGTTGAAGTAATTATATTGTCTGGATTATTTCATGCATTTGCATGAACAACCCATTGAATTTGTATGTATTTATTAAGAAGCCATTAAAGAGCTTGACAGTGAACTAGAATTGAATGGGAGGAAGAGAGTAGACTAGAATAGATTTAGGAACTGGCTTAGCCCTTTCTTTCTCACCCCCTCCCCCATTTGATAGTATTTTATTTTTTCCCCCAATTACATGTAAAAAATAGTTTAAAACATTCATTTTTATAAGATTTTGAGCTCCAACTTTTTTTCCATCCCTCCTCTCTCTCCTCCCCAAAACAATAACCAATCTGATATAGGTTATGCATGTACAATCATATAAAATGTTTTATCCCATTAGTGACGTGGTGAAAGAAGAATCAGACCAAAAGAAAAAAAAACAAGAGAAAGAAAAAAAATAAGTGAAATTAGTATGCTTAGATCTGGATTCAGATTCCATAGTTCTTTCTCTGGGTATGAATAGCATTTTCCATCATGATCGCTCAGCACTTTCAAAGACCTCAGATTGTTCCCTTCTATAAAAATTAAACGATTAAACACAAATAATCTTATGATTGATGTTATATAACTTCAAATAATAGGGGAAAAACCCTCAGAATAATCAAAATACCAAAGATACGTGGCGGATATGAATAGGCTGAAACATATTACAGAATATGATTTGTGTCCAAGGGATTGTTTAAAAATACAGAAGACATTATTAATGCCATGCATGATATAGGAAAATAGATCATAACCAGTCACTGGCCATTTCTCTTTATGGATATATCCTGGAGAGGAGATAAAAAGAATAGTGCAAATGTTATTCTTGTACTTGCAGCTCCCACAGATATTGGCCTATTTGAATGCATATGGATGTTCCTTCCAGCAATTAAAATAGCAATTCATAAATATCTTCTCCTTTCTGAAGGAATCACAGTTGTCCTTTCAAAGAAGTAGTTCTAGAATCAAAATATCTCAATTTAAATACTGCCATGTATTTGACCTGATGTACATAATTTAATCTCTCTGAATTAAATTTCCTCACCTGTAAAATGGGTTGATTTGTCTAGATAGCCCCACCTTTCCCCCCCCCAGCTTATAAAGTCACTATAAGGGATTCTGCCAAAGTGTTGAATGGGTGTTGGAGGTTATATTTCCTCAATTTGAAATTTTATATATGTGTGTATATATATATATATATTCTTCCTTAGAATACTTGTGGTCCAGAATTATTGCTCATTCATCAGAGCATTCATTCTTTCTCTATATAGTTCTGTAATTACTTCCTTTTCTATACTTTGTTATCTGTTGCAGTTCCCTAAGTTCACCATAAATCTCTCAATTTCCACATGGATAATTTTTTTTTAATTTCAGTTCATTGAAGAATGTGGTTTTCTATGAAACCACATGGTAATACCAGTAGAATATCATTGTTACAAAGATGGGAGAAAAGAACTTTGCAGCTTGAAGGCAACCCAGCACATTCTGCTTTTATTCCATTATGAGACCAACTCATGATTTATTTTCAGTTTCTTTCATATATATACATAGATATAGATACAGAGATAGAGAGAGAGAGAGAGATGTGTATGTACTATGTGTGGTTTTATCTAAGTATCTATTTATCATCTATGCTATATGTGTAGAGAAGCATTGGATTTATTCTCCCATATACATAATAGAGTCAATGGGAACATGGATGGCTACATGTTTCCATTAAAATTTTAAAGATTACTCTGAATAACAGTGGTAGTCACTATCTTCTAGTATTAATGGCTTGAACATTCATCTAATGTGTCTTCTAGCTCTCAAAACATCATTGATAAATGATTAACATCAAATAGTTCCTACAAGTTAGGAAGATATGCTTGAAAAGATATAACAAAAACCAAAGTAAAACTATCACCAATTCTAGGATCACACTCCTTCCTTTACAAATCTCTAATTCTTTGGGGAGAACATACCAAAATTGAATACAATGAGTACAAAATATTCTTATCACTAAGTTTGCTCATGGCATAATAGATGGACAATGTCTTATTTGTTGGTCACAGATTCTTCACTGTTAGTTAGAACTACTACTTGGGTAGGTCAGGGCCTGTTCCTTTCTGGGACTGGTTGCTGGATTTTTGGTGGCCTTCCTGATTTTTTTAAAAGTTTATGAGGACATAGATTGTTCACTACATTTCCAATAGTCTTTCACCTAAGATTAGAAAATAGAAAACAATATGAGAACATAAGAAACAGCAGCTTCATTCATTCATAGACCACAGAGCATCTCAAGAAGGGAGTTGAAATATTTCTCTCTTTGCCCAGAATCTAATAGCATTTCTTCCTTAAATAAGATTTGGTGTATCTGCACCTTTTAAATAGCTAATCAATTCTTACTCAGCAGCTAATTAAAGGCTTTGTTCAGTTTACCGGACAAGTGGTCAGGGCACAATCATAAAATGTATATACTCATAACAAGAGGTAGTACTTTCTTATTGTACATCATCATGAAATTCCAGAAGCAGCACCATTAAGAACTCCTGGACTAGCACCAGGAAAAGCATCCTGTACATATTCTGAAGACTGAGCTTCACTGGGTAATCTCCCATTACATATGTATACATACACAGAGATACACTCTAAACATTGTCTACCATATAGTATATCATAATATGGGTAATGAGATCCCCATAATTAACAACAAAAGCAAAACTAGAAAAGGCTTCTAGCATTTTTGTCAGATCTACTGAAGTTTTTTTAAAAGACATGGATAAGCATTTCCCAGAATAAGAAAGCATGGAGAAGATAGGATCAAAAATACATTCAAGTATAGACACTTGCTATGTAACCATAGTTTAATTATTTACTCTTTAAACCTCAGTTTCTTTGTTTGCAAAATGGATCAATAATACCTTATAACATTACCAAGAGAAAGATGATATAAATGTCAAAGTGCTACAAAAAATGAATTATCATGATTTAAATATTCTACTAACAACTTTTTAGAAGTTTAGTTTCATGAGAAAAGAGATTTCTTCTTACATTTCTTTTGCATGTTACCACATTACATGTTCTTAGTCTTAGGTGCACAATAGATGCCTAAATAGTTATGTATTGTTTGATTTTGGCACATATAGTCTATATTAATAGAACTATTTTATGATTAAGTAAATTTTTAGACTGTTCCATCTTTTTGAGTGTCGGATCTCTTCCTTACGTTATGAATTTACAAAACAAACTAAGAATCATTTTCCAGATGGTGCATAATTTCAGTGTATTCATGGCAAATAATTACAATATGTTAACTGAGTTTATGGTTGAAATGAACAGAATTTCTTTCAAAATTGCATATTTACCAGTGATACAGTAAGAGCTTGATTATATCCATTCATAACCTATCCCCATTTCATCTTCTTTATGGTGAGTAGATTTTTTTATTCTATTCCTTTACTCCCATTATCTTCCCATTTAAAATACTTTTATTAAGTTAAAGCTTTTATTTATTTTTATTCTTAATGCTATATACAGTTCAGAAGAAACTGAGATGTGACCCATCCCAAATAAACTGTGACTTGGGAGATGGCAAGTGTATATAACCAGATGTTCTGTACTAATTTGAGTTATGATATTTTCTTCATATACCATGTAATCAAGCCATTATCTTTAGAAGTGGCTCTCAGTGGTTTCTTGTTATTTTATTTGGAACATTATGAAGCTCAGTTACAACTGAACTATAGGCTAATGTAAAAACAAAAATAGATTCCAAAACATTCTATTTTGTCAGATTATCCACTGATCTATTCTATATGAAAAAAATGCCCCTTTAGTTCATTTCAGTTTGAAATTTGATCATAGTTTATTTGCCAACTGTCAAATCTGAAATAAACTTTGATATCTCATAACAAAAAAGATTATTTTAGATGCTCATCAATTTATATATTTTTTTTCAGACACAGAATTTCAGAGTTAGGAGGAATCTTGGTGTTCATATATTCGACATTATAACTGAAAAGCAATTCTGTCTACTACCGAATGATAAGTGCTTTTGATTGAAGATAGCCAACAAAGTGTAATCTATTGCTTTTCTTGGTGGTTCTCTCTATTTTAGGAATTAGTTCCATTATTTACAGTAAATGATGAAGGTTTGAATGCTGTGGATCAGTTTACTTATCTTGGCAGTATACTTTCCAGGAATGTCCACATTGACAATGAGATTGACACATGCTTTGCCAGAGCTAGCTCAGTGTTTGGGAGGCTCTGAAAGAAAGTGTGGAAGGGGAGAGGTATAAGACTAATACCAAACTGAAGGTCTAGAGAGCCATTGTGATGACCTCATGCCTGTGAAATCTGGACAGTATACCAATGCCATTCCCAGAAACAGGACCTCTTCCATTTGAATTGTCTTAAGAACATTCTGAAGATCAAGATAAGATACCAGACATGAGGTCCTTTCTCTTAAACTGCCAAGAACTCCAACACTACTGCAGAGAGTACAACTCCATTGGGCTGACCACATTGTTTGAATGCCAAATGCATACTTGCCAAAAAATTTATTTTATGGAGAATTCACACAGGGCAAGTGTTCACAATGTGGTCAGGGAAAAAAAGTAAGAAAGAACAACAACAACAAAAACAAACAAACAAACAAACAAACAAAACAATACCAGGACACTCTCAAGGTTTCTCTTAAGAACTTTAGAATTAGTTGTATGATGTGGGAGATACTTGCACAGGACTGCCCGGCATAGTGTGCCCTCATCAGAGAAGGTGATGTGCTCTATAAGCAAAAAAGAATTGAAAAAGCCTAAAGGAAATATGAAATGCACAAAATTAGAGAAGCTACCCCAAATGTTCATATGAAGCATTTGTGTCCAACATGTAGCAGAGAATTTTGATTTATTGTATTGGTCTGATTAGCCAATCAGACACATTGTAATTCAATTCTAATATAGTGATGTTATTTTAGTTGTATTAGAAAAGGGAGGACAACAACAAGTTTATTTCTAATCATTAGGAAAAATGTTCTTTTAAGAGATCCTTAATGGCCTCTTCTCAACTCCTATTATTCATAATTCAGTCAACTCCTATCACTCATAGTTCTATCTTTTGAGGCTAAGCAAAACAAACCCATTTCTTCTTCTAAATAGTTCTATCTCAAAAACTTAACACAGTTGTCATATAAGTTCCAAGTCTTCCCTTCCCTTGCTTCCCTTGAAGCAAAAATCTTTCTGTCAATATAGATTTTCATGAATTCAAAACACTTCACAATTTTGATTACCTTACACATTGACTTCTACAATTTAAGTATATTTTCTAAAAATATGTCACAACAAACTGAAAAAAAAATTGAGACCTGATCTAATGATGGCAGAATATGCTAAAATATCACATATATAATGGGGGTGAAGAAAAACAAAGGGAAGAGAGCAAATGTGATCTCTGATTCAATCCCCTATGTAGATTATGTAGTGTATGCAGTCATTCCGTAAATATTTCAGGCCTGCTACCTATGTAGTGAAGACATGAACTTTTGATTGGATGGACCAGGTATTCATTGAAAAAGAACTAATCAATTAAAAGGCAATCTTTCTTTCTTTCTTTTCTTTTTTCCTTGCTTCCTGCTTTCCTTCCCTCTTTCTTTCCTTCTTTCCTTCTTTCTTTCTTTCCTTGATGTGCCTATTTTAATGAGGAGGGGAAGCCATATTATGTGTATGGGTGAGAAGAGAGATCTTTCACTCAAGTAAACATGTAGCCATGAGCATGTTGCCTTGACATCATCATTCACAGGAGTTATCGACTTTTTCCTGCCTTAGGTAATGAAGTATTAAAGAAGAAATTAACAAGCTGAGACATTGTTAATTTTTTTGAAGTCAAAAGAGCAAACCAATAGAAATCCTGTGATGGGATCTGTGCCAAAATTTATGGTGAGCTGCATCAAATGAAGAGTGAAAGTTTAGATATCCGCTTGATTTCTAGTCATATGAAAAGGTGCTCCAAATCATTATTGATCAGAGAAATGCAAATTAAGACAACTCTGAGGTACCACTACACACCTGTCAGATTGGCTAAAATGACAGGAAAAGATAATGATGAATGTTGGAGGGAATGTGGGAAAACTGGGACACTGATACATTGTTGGTGGAACTGTGAACAGATCCAGCCATTCTGGAGAGCAAGTTATAACTATGCTCAAAAAGTGATCAAACTGTGCGTACCCTTTGACCCAGAAGTGTTTCTATTGGGCCTATATCCCAAAGAGATTTTAAAGGAAGGAAAGGGCCCCACATGTGCAAGAATGTTTGTGGCAGCCCTTTTTATAGTGGCTAGAAACTGGAAACTGAATGGATGCCCATCAATTGGAGAATGGCTGAATAAATTATGGTATATGAACGTTATGGAATATTATTGTTCTGTAAGAAACGACCAGCAGGACGATTTCAGAGAGGCCTGGAGAGACTTGCATGAGCTGATGCTGAGTGAAATGAGCAGAATCAGGAGATCATTATACACGGCAACAACAAGACTATATGATGATCAATTCTGATGGACATGACTCTCTTCAACAATGAAATGTTTCAAACAAGTTCCAATTGTTTAGTAAAGAAAGCCATATACACCCAGAGAGAGGGATATGAGATATGGACCACAACATAATATTTTCATGCTCTCTATCGATATTTTCTTGCATTGGATTTCCTTTCTCAGAATTTTTTTCTTGTAGATACAATTTTTCTTACACAGAAAGATGTGTGGAAATATGTATACATATATTCAACTTGTCAAGTATTTTAATATAATTAACATGTAGTGGACTTCCTGCCATCTAGGGGAGAAGAGGGGACTGGGGGAAGAAAATTTGTCACACAAAGCTTTGTAAGGGTTAATGTTGAAGAACTACCCATACATATGTTTTGCAAATAAAAAGCTTTAATAAAAAAATAATAATAATAATAAAAAGAAATCTGCTTGATGCAGCATAGCAATATATTGAAGGCAGTCAAGAGGCATTTGCAAGTTTTTTTGACTATGTAATCTTCAGAAATGAATTTGGTGGGGATGAATGCTTTCTAAAAGTGGCTAAATTTTAATGGGCTCTTACTAGGGATCAAGGTGATATAAAACAAATTGCTACACAGAGATATTTACATTTTAAAACCTCAATAAAATATTTAATCCTTTCTCTATCAAATTTCATTATGTCATACCATGTATTCTAATTAGTTAATACCTAAGCCAGTCAAAATTTTGGACTAGGTTTCCATGGAAAAAGTATAATTTCAAATTCATTGTTTCAATGTATTTGTCTTTTGCCTTCCTTAGAGGTTAGAAGATATTTGAACTCTAAAGATGCTAAAATCAGTGTAAAAATAAAGGCAACTTCATAAGAATAATGAGAAACTATGCAAGCAAAATGAATTGGAATTAGATAATTCAATCATCAGAAACTTCAAGTCAAAAATTAAATCTCCTCAAGCTGATTTTATATAAAAATACCTTGACATTCAAACAAAAAATTCTTCTATGAAATAGTTATTATTATCATCCAGTTATTTTTTAATTTTACATGTGTGTATGATACAGGTATTATCCAATAAGAGATGAATTAGGCAAAAATCGATGTAAAATCAAACTCACAGTTGTGATATGGGAGAAGGAATCTCCAAATTAGAAGACCTGTGTATTTGTATTAATTTGTATTATTGACCAGGTGTGTGATTTTGGGCAAGGATATATCTTAAAAGCAAAGTTCTGGAACTAAATGAGCTTTAAATTCTCTTCTAGTTTAATGAATCCAGGCCTTCCTATAATCATGCATAGGGGAACTAGCTGGCATAGAAGATAGAATGTCAGGCATAGAAAAAGGAAAACATGAGTTTAAATCTACTATATACTCACTAGCTATGAGGCCTTAAGCAAATCAATTTTTCCTGTTTACCTCAGTTTCCTAATTTCTAAAATGAGCTGGAGAAGGAAATAACAAACCATTCCAGTTTCTTTGCCAAGAAAACCCCAAATGAGGTTACAAAGAATCACACAGTACTGAAATTTCTGAACAGCAACAACAAATATCATCTACTTCCAGATATCAATGATTTGTTAACTTGAAAGTAACATCACAAATTTAAAAATGCATTAACATGTATTCCAGCAGTTTCCTGGTTTATGGCGTTCTCATGAAACCTTAGAAATGTTCCTGAACTAAGATCAAACACAATTTTCTGCTTGGATTTTATTTAGAGCTAACATGTACCAAGATATAGACTATAACAATTGAGAGTGACAAGAAAAAGCCCATGAATTAAACTAGTTCATGATTCTAAAGCTCAATTACTCATTTACTTACTACTTCCTTCTTGATAGATTCAGTTTTGTAATGCTTATAGAGCTGCCTATCTAAAGAAATAATCCCAGCAGAAGGGAATGAAGGAAAGAAACAAACTGGCTAAAAACATTTAGAAAAGAAAGGAAAGAAAGGAGGGAGGGAGGAAAAAATATAGGGAGAGAGGAAAAAAGGAAAGAAGGTAGGAATGAAGGGAAGAATTCATTTGGGTTTCATTTCCCCAATTTCCATTCATATTGGATTTTTGAGTCCCCAGAGGGTGGCTAATTACTTATCCTTTCACTAAAAAGTCTATCATTTTATATCACTGAGGTGCTAGAGTTCTGATTACTCTCAGGTGAGTGGAAATATGGCAGCTATATTATTTCCTAGTGGCAGCAGGCAGTATTTTTTCTTTTCCCAAAACAACCAAAAATAGAAAGCAAGGTAAAACATTTACTTGAACATTTTTTAGGAATAGTCAGTTATGACTTGTCCTCTCTGCTATCTTTGATCTACTGACTCTTTAGTTAACCAGAAGATTTTTTCATTGTTTCATAGTTCTGGACGCTTAGTCACTCATGTGTAAAAAAAAAAAAAAAAAAAAAATGTTCATGAACATTTGATGAGTTGACATATTCTGAGAGATGGAAAGGGTCCCTCTATAATAAATGCCTAAAAGCAAAATACCCCCTCTTCTATGTACTTATCTGGAATTCGATGTTATATTAAGTATATGTCAAGATTGACAGTTTTCAAGGGAGTGTTACAGAAGGATCTTGCTTTGTAAATCCTTCATCTTTCATACTAACAGTTGTTATATTACATACTTCAAAGAAAGTTTTAGAGAATACTGTACCTAAATTACAACTTTTAAGTCTATCTTGGAAAAAAAATTAATAAACTCCAAACTTCCACCAAACCAAAGAATATTTTTAATAGTTATTGCATCATTTTTTTTGCAGGAGACATCATATCTGCAAGAAAGAATAATCTGATAAAGGAAATACAATGCAAGCAAACCTCAATAGAGAACATGAAAATGTCATGGTGTGGTCCACATTTCACATCCCTCTCTCTAGGTGTATATGGCTCTCTTCCCCGAACAATTGGAACTGGTTCAAAGCATTTCATTGTTGAAGAGAGTCATGTCCATTAGAACTGGTCCTCATATAGTATTGTTGTTGCTGTGAACAATGATCTCCTGGTTCTGCTCACTTCACTGAGCATTAGTTCTTTCAAGTCTCTCCAGGCCTCTCTGAAATCGTCCTGCTGGTCGTTTCTTACAGAGCAATAATATTCCATAACATTCATATACCATAATTTATTCAGCCACTCTCCAATTGATGGGCATCCATTCAGTTTCCAGTTTCTAGCCACTACAAAAAGAGCTGCCACAAACATTCTTGCACATGTAGGGCCCTTTCCCTCCTCTAAGATCTCTTTGGGATATAGGCCCAGTAGAAACACTGCTGGGTCAAAGGGTATGCACAGTTTGACAACTTTTTGAGCATAGCTCCAAATTGCTCTCCAGAATGGTTGGATCCGTTCACAGCTCCACCAACAATGCATCAGTGTCCCAGTCTTCCCACATCCCCTCCAACATTCATCTTTATCTTTTCCTGTCATTTTAGCCAATCTGACAGGTGTGTAGTGGTACCTCAGAGTTGTCTTAATTTCTCTTATCAATAGTGATTTGGAGCACCTTTTCATATGATTATAGTTTTAATTTCCTCATCTGAAAATTGTCTGTTCATATCCTTTGACCATTTATCAATTGGAGAATGGCTTGAATTCTTATAAATATGAGACAATTCTCTATATATCTTAGAGATGAGACCTTTGTCAGAACCCTTAAATGTAAAGATGATTTCCCAATTTGATGTTTCCCTCCTAATCTTGTCTGCATTAGTTTTGTTTGTACAGAAACTTTTTAACTTAATATAATCAAAATTATCTATCTGGTGTTCAATTAAGAGGTCCAGATCTTCTTTGGACATAAATTTATTCCATCTGCACAGGTCTGAGAGGTAAACTATCCTATGTTCCTCTAATTTGGTTATAATATCACTCTTTATATCTAGAACATGAACCCATTTAGATCTTATCTTGGTGTGTGGTGTTAGGTCTGGGTCCAGCCTTAATTTCTTCCACACTAGTTTCCAATTTTCCCAGCAGTTTTTGTCAAATAGTGAGTACTTATCCCAAAAGCTGGGGTCTTTGGGTTTGTCAAACACTAAATTGCTAACATTATTACCTAGCTTGTCCTGATATCCTATCCTATGCCACTGATCGACTGCTCTATTTCTCCCAAAGAATATTTTTAATGAGTTTTTAAAGGACAAATCAATAAAAAAATCTTTTCACTTGAAAATACATAGATGAATAAGTGAATGAATAAGTAATGAAATGAAATGAAAATAAAGCAGATATGTGCTAGAAACAGTTCCTTCCTATCTGCTCTTATAATCCAATTGTTAAATTTTCAGCGTGAGCATTTTTGCCTCAGAAATAGGTAAATGCTACATATCAAGGTATATGAATTATTGTTTTACTCATTTTCTCTTTAGAAAATGATGGAGAAATTTTTAATAATGTAGTTTAAATTAATTGGGAAAGATCTAATTCAAAAATTACAAAGATAAGTCTTCCTATTGATGAGAACCAAATGGGATAATGATTGTACACTTTTAGATATTGTTTTAAGGCATAAAAAGCATTTGAATGAAAAGTAAGTAAAATGAGGAAATAGAGTTGAAATGACTTGTTCAAGAACAGAACTAGATCTTCAGCTTCCAAATTCAATCCTTTTTCCATAAAACTATGAAGCCACAATACATGCATCTTATTTTCGTATAATGTTCTGATAGTCATTTTTCAATCATATCTATCTCTTTGTGACTCCATGAGGGGTTATCCTTCTCCAGCTCATTTTACAGATGAGGAAACGGAGGCAAATAGGATTAAGTGATTTGCCCAGCTTCACACAGCTAGAAATTATTTGGGATTAGATTTAAACTCATGGAGATGAGTTTTTCTGACACTGAGCCACCTAGTTGCTTGCTAGTTCAGGAGTAATAACTAAAATGTGTTATTTTGAAAACATCAAATGTTCTTACTTTCAATATATTTTCCTTATCATTACTAAAAAGGAGAATATGTTGAAAGTAATGCTATCATTACTGAAAAGCACAAATCCTTATTCTGTAGGCTTTGAGACAATACACAATTATCTCTTCCTCTCCCTGGATTTCAGAAAAAACCTATTGAAAAGGAAATGAGAGAAAGGCAGCTAGGTGGCACAATGAAGCAAGTGGCCCTGAAGTCAGGAGGACCTGAGTTTAAATCTGGTCTTATATACTTAACACTTCCTACTTGTGTGACACTGGGCAAGTCAATTAAACTCAATTACCCCAGAAAAAAAAAAAGGAAAGAAGAAAACCAATTTCTGGAATCAAAAATGAAAAGGGTGAACTTTGCACCAATTAAGAGGAAAATAAAGCAATAATTAGGAGGTATTTTGCCTAACTGTATGCCATTAAATCTGATGATCTAAGTTAAATGGATGGATACATACAAAAATCTACATTGTTCAGATTAACAGTGGAGAAAATCAATTACTTAAATAGCCCTATTTAAAAAAAAAATTGAACACATCAGTCAACTCCCTAAGAAAAGAATCCCCTGGGCCAGATGGATTTACAAGTAACCAGACTTACAGAAATCTTTTGATTATCTCAATAGATACAAAAAAAGCATTTGACAAAATCCAACACCCATTCCTGTTAAAAACACTAGAGAGCATAGGAATAGAGTTTTCCTTAAAATGATCAATAGCATCTATTCAAAACCATCAGCAAGAATCATATAAAATGGGAAAATATTAGAAACATTCGCAATAAGATCAAGGATGAAGCAAAGTTGCCTGCTAAATACCAATACTATTCAATATTGTATTAGAAATGTTTGCTTTAACAAAAGAGAAGAAAGAGAAATTAAAGGGATTAGGGTAGATAATAAGGGAACAAAATTATTATTCTCTGAAGAAGATATAATATAATTAGAGAATCAACTAAAAATCTACTAGAAACAATTTACAACTTTAGCAAAGTTATAGGATACAAAATAAATCCACATAGATCATTGGTATTTCTCTATATAACCAACAAAAAACCATGGTCTATTGGCTTTTTTACCTCTTTTACTGCCTTCTCTTACAAAATCCTATTCTTCATTTGTCTCATGGTCTATAATCTCTGGACTTCAATTTTCTCCCTGGGCTTCTCCCTGAACTTTCCATTCTCTCATTTTCTCCCTATGCTGTTTGGGTAATAATTGGCTCATATTGAATGTAAATAGCAGTCATTTCTGCTTTTGCCAGAAACTCTGAGGGTCTTCCCCTCCCATATTTATTTATTTATTTACAGTTTTTGCAGGGAGAAGGGTTAGGTGAAAAAGGAAATCCTAACCTTAAATGCAGAAAGGCTTCAACCTCAGTCAAACTGAGACCTGTTGAAGACCTTAGCTTAAAAACACCAAGGTCTCCCATTCCATCCAGAGCCATCTCCAGTTATCTTAATCTATATCTTGTCACTGGACCCAGATGGCTCTGGAGGGGAAAGTGGGGCAGATAACTTTGCACAGCTCTCTCTCACTTAAATCCAATTCACTTACATATCATGGCATTACTTCTCTTATGTCATGGTCCTCTTTATGAACAAAGGACCAACAACAACAATCCCATATTGACTTTCCGTTAAACAAATTCAACACTACACTGTTCTCCTCACTTGAATCTCTAACCCCCATTTTATATGGCTGATTACACTTAGCCAAGATGTAGTTTTGGATCATTCTCTTCATTTGTTGCCTGTGCTCCTACAAATATGTTGCTAAATTAATGTGGAGAAAATCATGTAACTCTTTTGATTTGGTCCACTGAAAATTTGCTTTACATTATCTCAGTTGGACTCTGCTGCTAGGCAATCCTACTATAATTCCCTTATCAACTCATTATCCCCCTCTCCACAGCAGCTCTTTCAGATCTTTTCATCCTTCTCCAAACCTGTCAAGGCTTTCTCCCACCTCCCCTCTTACCTTGTATTTTATGAGGGAAAAAAATTGAGGCCTATTTCCATGAAACTACCTCTTTTCCCATTTTGCTCATTTCCTACCCCACAGGTGTTTTCTGCCATTCTCTCCTTTATCTGTTTCACATGATGAATTGATCTTACTATTTAATAAAGCTCTACTTGTTCAGCTGATCCTATTCCATCTTATCTCCTCCTACAAATGTTCTCCCCCACTCATACTTAATTTCTTTCTATCCCTCACAACTGACATTTCCTACTGTGTACAAAAATGCCCTATGTTTTCTCTAACTTGAAAAAAAAACCCTCATTTGAACCTTTCATCTCTCCTTTTATTCTATATTTTTTTAGGCCTTTGCAACTAAACTTCAGGCTATCTATAATAGGTTGTTCCATTTTCTTTCCTCTCACTCTCTTCTTAACCCTTACAATTTGTATTTGATCTTATCATTCTACCAAAACTTTTTCCAAAATTAATAATGATCTCTTAGTTGCCAAATCCAATGATCTTTTCTCAATCCTCATTCTTCTTGACCTCTCTGCAGTCTTTCACACTCTTGATCACTCTCTCCTCCTTGATATTTTCTTCTCTGTGTGTTCAGAACACTATCATCTCTTAGTTCTCCTCATACCTATCCTATGATCATTCTTTCACAGCTTCTTTGCTAATTCTTCCTGCACATCTAACTATAGGTGTCCTTCAGATTTTGGTCTTGAGCCCTCTTCTCTTCTTTTGCTTTATTACTTCACTAGAAGATCTCATAAGTTCCCATGAACTTATTTACCATCTCTATGCTTTTACTCTTAAATGTGCAATTACAGAAAAATGTATCTTTTTTTCTGCTCCAATCTCTCTGCTACCTTCCAATCTTGCATTTTCAATTGCTTTTCAGATGTTATAAACTGGAGGTCCAGGATATATCTTAAATTCAGTATGGCTAAAACAGAATTCTTTATCCTTCTCTCTAAACCATTCCTCTCTCCTACCTTCTCATTACTACAGAGGACAATACCATTTTACTCATCCCTCAGGGTCACAATCTAAGATTCAAACTGGACTCCTCATTATTTTTCATCTCTCCTATCCAACCTATTGCTTGTCAATGTATTGAATATGCCTTTTCTCTCTTCTGATAATGCTGTCATTCTAGTTCAGGGCCTCATTATCTCATATTTGAACTATTACAAAAATATACTAATGGTTTGCCTGTTTCAAGCTTCTCATCATTCCAGTCAATCCTCCATTCAACCACTAAAGGACTTTTCAAAAAGTTTACTTGTTTGATTGATTCTATTCTATTATATATATATATATCATATGTGGCAGAAAGCCTATTGATCCCCTCTTTATTTTGGAAGGTAAGTTCTATATATACTTGCTACCTTTCTTACCCCAAGGGTGATTATCTGGTATTTGGTGTTCCTTGGGGAGGAAGCTTAGGAATAATTTCATTGCTTTCTATTTCATTGTTAAATATTTTTCTAGAATACTAGGGTCAATATCTATTTTATATAGGTTGAACTGCTCACTGGTGGGGTATCCTACTGCATGAAAATCTACATAATTTTCAGATTACATGAAACTGCTTAAATGGATATGGAGACAAGGGGAGTCACCCAAAACAATAGTGAATCCTTATTTATCCTTTTTATTATTGAGTAAACTTCTCTCTCTTAAATATTTTATAATATTAGTGCATTTTAATCCAAATCTTGTATTATAATGTAGCCTGAATTAGGCCTAATCCAGAATATATACTCTAAATTGATGGGAATAGATTGTAAAGATTCACTTGTTGACCTCATAGATGAAATGTGACCCGACCCGCGGGCCTCGAGCTAAGGGTACCTGAGATCTCGCATCGGCCTGTGAGCCAAAAAGGCTGGGGAGGCTTCAACCTGGGGATGGGCTGTGAAAGGAAAGAATGGAGACCACTCTGTGTAGGGACAGAATAGCTCGTTTATTGAGGCTCAGTACAGGGTTTTTATACATTGTGTATCAAAGTAAATTTTCATATAACAAAGGATGTAACATCTGTTGACCATTTGTCAGGAAATTGAATAAGGGGAGGAATCTTTGTGTATGTGTGACTTCTTGAAGCAGGATGCCTGCTTGACACTTTCTTGAGGTATTTGATCGTATCTTGCTTCCTGGTATGCACTTTTTGGGGGCAGGGGTTTGGTGATGTCTCTAACAGTCTCTTTGTCTCCAACAAATCCCCCTTTTCTATTTAATATGTGAAAGCCGAATTAGGGTAAAAAGAAGGAGTCTCCTGGCCGGGGCCCATGCCGTGGAGCCGAGACATGGCCTGGATTTAAGGAGGAGTGATCCTAAGGCAAGCTTCTACCTCGTTTAGAAGGGATCGTTGATGACATTTTAGATCTCAGTTCTTCACCTTATCGGTAGTGTCTTTTGTAAAGTTCCAACAACCCTGTCCTTTCTAGGAAGGCCAGGGGTCTTGGTACTACATTGAAGATAAGGCCTTATGCTGAGTCATTGTTGTAGCTGAGATCCCTTGTCTTCTTGAGGACAGCAAGCCTGTGGGTCATAGAGATTTATTTTTCTCTCCCAACCAGTCCTGTCCTAGCTCCAGCGACAGCTCCAGCGACATGTTCCCTGGCTAGAGACTCCCATTTTTACCTTTAACAGCACCTTTTATACCATGGTTTTTTGAGTAGACTTTCATCAAATTTTAGAGGGCTCATGTTACTAGTAGATTCTTCAATAGAATCATTACTGTTTAGCTGTTGATAGTAAACATGCGGTTTTTTGGCAATGGTTGAGTCTATTTGTTGTTTGATATATGATGTTAGCCTGTTAAATGCCCAAGGTCCAAAAGATATCAGTAATAGAAGTCCTATGAGGGGTCCTAACAGACTAGGGAGAAGAGTGGATAACCAGGGAGAGGTAGAAAACCAATTTTTGTACCATGACTCCTGTTTTTCCCTTTCCTTTTTGCGTTTTTCTAGACTGTCTCTTACTTTTTGTAAACTGTTTTCAACTAGTCCCAACTTATCAGAGTAAAAACAGCATTCTTCCCTAAGGGCGGCGCATAATCCCCCTGACGGAGTCCTTGAGGTGTTGAAGCCCTGTCTGTAACTCTAAAATATCCTTATCTATAGCTGCACTAAGTTGATGAAATTGGTTAGTTGATTGTACAAGGGATGCAATACCTGTTCCCGTACCTATAGCTCCTAAGCCTAAAAGCGTCGTGAGGGTTAATGCTGTGATAGGTTCCCTTTTTTCCCTATAAGTGGGGTTATTGTATTTGTCCATAAATCTAAGGAAGTCGTCGGGGGGATGAATGGTAACATGAGGGAGAAGGGTAACAGTAATACAGTAATCTTGCATGTCTAGGAATTTGTCATTGATAATGAAGGTGGTGAGTCCCGAAGAGCAGGCTAGGTAAAATCCCTCGGAAACGGATGTATAGCCTGAATGGGGAGTGATGGTTACAGTGGAATTACAATGAGGCGATAGGGTAAGGGGG